>JANIJG010020956.1:75077-104190 GCA_024611175.1 Megaceryle torquata
CAGGGCAGGTGACCCCAAACTGACCAGTGAGGTATTCCAGCCCATATACATCATATTGGGTATAAAGCAGAGGGATCTGAAGAGTCTATAGGGCTTCTTATTCCCAGGCTCTTCTTCCCTCTTGGACTGCTTCCTTGGAGTATCCAAGGAGGACTCTGTCCATTCTGCCTTTGATCCTGTGTTCCTGAATCCAGTGGCAGAACCCAGCTCCTGAACACAGATCCCGTCTGCTGCAGGGCCCAGGCTGGGACCCCTCGTGCCTGCTCCACAGCATCAGTGGTGACAGTGATGTAATTGCCAGCAGGGGGGTTGGGTTCGATACTGGTTTTGTATAGATTTGCATATATCTCATTTTTATTATTTCGATTTTCATTCAAGCTGTTCTAGTTTCCTTTTCTAATCACCAAGTCTCTCTCCCTTATTCCTTTTTTCTTCCCCTTTGGGGAGTGAGGGGGGTTAACAGGGAGTGTCTGTTAGGTCTAAGGGGCCACCCTGACCCTAAACCGTGACACATGCACACGAAGAGGGGCAATTGGAGTAACAGTCTAATTAAAAGATCAGTTATAAAACCTGAAAATTAAAAAAATTAGTGGCTAAATTGTTTTGGCACATTATCCAGTGAATCACAAGTTAAATTCTCCCTGGCTAGAAAATTAATAAACCCCTTAAAATTCCTGTTGGCATACATTCAGTGAGGTGTTTAAATAGACAGTCTATAGAATTGTTTGCAATTGTCAAAATATTCATGTGACCTATAAATATCCTGAAATAAAGTAAATCAGCTTTCTTCCTCCATGAAGCTGTGTAATTGTTCCCTATGGTGCTTCACCCATACCGGGAGATTCTTTTGTTATAATGGGGTCTCTGCTCCACAGCAGTCAAAAACAACTGGGAAAATTTGAGTTCGAAGAATACTCTGTGCAAACATGTCCCTGTCATGTCATGGTTGCACCGCTTCCACTGAGCCAGCTCACCACCTCCACCCTCTGTTGTCACCTGCAATGTAAATGTCCTCAACTTTGGCAGAACTCAATGCTGGCAAACAGACATGTGTATGTCAGGGTTTTTTCATGTTTTTTTTTCTCAAAGATTTCATTTATATGTGCCAAAATTGCTCCAAGTTAACAAAATTTCAGTGACTTAAAAAACTGTCCGCAGTTGTAAGAAATTAGTATTAAGACCTCAAATGTGTGTACCTTGTCCTCTGTAGTGGATCTGACTCCTTAAAATTGTCTTCTAGATTTCTTAGGATAAGAGCATTCATAACAGATTTTGGTAACAACAGAAAGATTCCTGCTGCTGCATTCATTTTCCAAGGAACCTCTGGCTGGAGGGGCTGGGAATGGAGAAGTGGACACTTGCTTGGGAGCAGCAGCATGCTTCCCAGCACTATTCCTCTCTGTTTGCCTGGCCCCCGTTGGCCACAAATCCTCCAGCTCAGAAATTTCAAAGTCTGATCCAAAGCCTGCTAAGGTTAGAGGTAGTCCTTTCATTTTGATAGGCTGAATGTTATCTTTTAGCATATCAGGAATACTTTTGTGCATGTAAAATTACAAGGTATTTTGCTAAACTGAGGCCACACAAAGGTTTCAGAGGCAAGTCATCAGCTTTTGAATCTATAACCAAGACAAGTTCATTGTTAATAACACTGTGATAAATTTATTTCCTTTTATGCTTTTTGGGAGGGGCTCCTAATATTTATGTATTATGAAACAAGTGAATGTCACTCAGTGTGTGTAGGATTTTAATACTGGAAGGATTCAAACTGTTTGCCTCCCTCAGTGAGACTGAGTCATGGAAGGAAAGGTTCCCTACGGATCTTGCAATATCATTCATTATTTAGCTCAATTCCCTATTTTATTTTGTAACAAAAAGATCTTTAAAAGCTTCAAGTAAAGGTGATCTCCATTTGTGTATGGAAAGGTGTGGAAAACTGTTTGGCAGTCTGTGACTAATGCCAAGAGAAGCTGGTTTTGTTACTACGTTTAAAGAAGATTATACAGTACAATTCTTTGATTTTAGCAGTCAGGAAATTTTAAAAGAAGCTGCCTGGTCATGGCAGCTCTGTGTCTCTTTGGAGTTATGATATTCGACAGAAAGACAGGCGTTGCTATGGTAATTAAGCATTTTTCAAGGTTTCAGGGTTTTTTTCAGTTTTCTTCAGTTATTAATAATTTTCCTAAAACAGTTTGGAAAATTACTGGTACGTTAAAATATCACTTATTCCTCATAAATGAACTATTTAGAGTCCAGTCCTTGTCTTTTAAAAGTCTATGGCAAATCTCCCACTTACTTTTATGGAAACATGACTCGGCCTTAAATATTTGGGGATTTCTCTATTATTTCCTCCAAGTATATTTTTTTAATCAGAAATATTGAAGATGCCATGGATTCTGACACACTAATTCCACCAGGGCTTTTACAGGCGTGTTGTTTCTGGCAGCACAGTTCTTGAAAACTTGAACTTGAGAAACCCCAAGGCTCATTTCGTGTCTCCTGCCAGTGCAGAATTGTCCTTTGTGGTACCACAGCAGCTGGGTATGGCTGTTCATGGCACACTGTATCTGAGGCTGTGAAACCACAAGTTCTCTTTGTGATCATGAGAAGTAAAAATAAGAGATTATAGACAAAAAGATGCTGCAGTCTGGCATCTTTCACCAGCAGTGTTCCCCCCTGAGCCACCTCTGCCCCAGGGGACCATACATCTGTAACTCACTGGTAGGATGTGACGAAGCGGTCCCTCTACAAGGGGATCCTGTCCTGGAGGCAGTTCCCAGACTGGAACTGAAGGCTATGTCACTCATTGCTGCAGCACGCAAAGTGAAGGCTCCCTGCTCCTGGAGGAGCCCAGACACCTCAGAGCCAGGCTGGGCACCTCCAGCCTCCTTGGAACAAGAACCACAGTAGCCAGGACTGGGTGAGGGGATGCCTGCCTGTGCTCAGGTTAGGCTGTCTGTTTGAGTGTCTGCCCTTTCAGATATACAAAGTGGCTCAATCCATCAAAAAGACAAACCAGGCTGTCTTCCATCTCTTTGATAAGAGCTGAGCGGTTAAAAGCAGGCTGGGACATGGAAAATCTGGAGCTGTGTCTTCAGCTACCTCTTTACTTGGCAAGTGCCTTAATAGCTGAGGTTTTGTATAAACAGTGGTCAGTTATTGCTGCCACCACCACTAATGGCAGTTACTGCTGCCATTTCATTAAATTCACTGTGTGTGCAATATATGTGTATCAGGCCTCCAGATGGGTGTTCCAAGAGGGATGCCTATTTTGTGAGTCCAAATAAATCTTAAATGGGAGATGGGCTCATTTCAGATGTTCAGATCAAGCAAGAAAGTACTATCTCTGGTTATTTGTGACAGCACAGGATTTGGCACTGTCCTGGTTTAACCCCAGCCTGCAACTAAGTACCATACAGCCACTCATTCACTCTCCCCTCCCAACCCCCCACGTGGATGGGAAGGAGAATTGGAGAGTAAAAGGCAAAAAACCATGAGCTGACATAAGGAAGGTTTAATAGAACAACACAAAGAGAGAAGAAACAAAACCAATAACAATAATACTAATGAAATAATACATAAAATGACTGATGTACAACATGACTGCTCACACTGCTGCTGGTTCCCTTTACTATGCTGGCTGTGGCCCCTCCCAGCTTCTTGTGAAAATTAACCCTATCCCAGCTGAAACCAGAACAGGCACACAGATAAATTTTCTGGACAAGGCTTAGGTGCAGACAGAATCTCAGGCACTGGGGGTGAGGCAAGATTTTTTCCTTTTGAACAACTGTCTTGGACCTTCACATCTTCTTGAACAGTGGTTTAGACTCCTAAATGTTTCTTTCTGGAACATGTCTCCAAGGAATTGTGAGACACTGTCATCTTGGTTTTGCCAGATACATAATGTCTATGTCTTGTGAACAGTACTAGAAACTTCTGCATTAAGTGAAATAAATACAGACAAAGTTTTCAGTCTTATTTTTAATAATTGAAAATTCCACCTTTTAATAAAGAAATCAAAGAAAGAAAACAGATGGTTTGGTGCAAGGTAATTCCTTAAGCTGAAGAAACCATTTCTTTTTTTCTGTGACAGAGTCACAAGATCTGGAGCACTTTGTCATCCTTGAAGACACTTCAGCCCAATATGATCTCTCCTGGCTGTCCTATATAATCAAGGACAAAAATGAAGCCTTGACACAATATTCACTCTAGTCTTGCATTTTCAGCTCCTTGATTTTTAATACAGGGTTCCAGCAGTTATTTCTCTCCTTTTTGGTGGGATAACTTGTACAGGTAAGATAGGTAAGTGCGAGCATAAGTTTTCTCATCTTCTTATCTCTTTTCTCAGACTAGCAGTTTACATTACTTTGATGGAGTGTGCCTTACAATATGGCTCCTTGCTAGCTTACTCAAGAGTTAAGGCTCTACATCTTTAATTGTCTACAACTTGAAGGTAATTAATTATAGCCTTCAAAAATGAAGGCAAATGATCACTCTTAGTTCACCTTATGACAGGAAAAGCATAAACAAGAGTTTTTCACTGAAGTGCTGAAGGAAAAGCTGACTTCAGAGTTCAAACAGGAGCTGGCTCAATATATCGCTTGATTTGCCCTCAAAATTTTAGACTGTCCTCTCAGATGATTGATGAAAAGCACGATAACCCAAAGTTTCTATGGAGAATATGGTAATTTGTCAGAAGACAATCTCAGAGATAAGAGCATCTCATTGAGCAATCCATGAATATGTGTCAGTGAGGCAGACTGATTGGTTCAGAGTTCAGGAAGTTCTTGCAGTTTTTCTTTTTTGGTCTCAACGATTTCCTTCCTTTTCTTGGAAAGTGTGGCTACTGAAAGAGTAGTCTATAATGGTCTTATTAGAGCTGTTGCTTGCAGGTGCCAATACTTGAGATTGGCTGAAACCATTACTGGAAATGTAGCACAGTTTGCCGGCAATACCAGGTCAACAGTCCTTGCATTTTCAGGGAAGTCTCTGGTTAGATGGAGTTCCACAAGACATGCTTAAAACAAACCAAATAATCGCTCAAAAACAATCAAAAAGGTTAGTATGCATTCTTGTGGGTTATCCTGAAAATATTTCATGTGGTTGATAAATGTTCACAAAAGTTCAGTTGTGGTCTTCTGAGCTAGCCACACTTGAAAAGTGGGCAGAAACTAGTGATAAAATTGACCAGTTCAGTTAAAATAAGTCAGTCCTTGCCACAGGCATTTACTGAAGGGGCATTCACTGAAGGTCTTCATTGCAAGCAGTTAAGGTTTGCAAGAATGGAGTAACGAATGTGAGGGTGAACAAAAGACCTAAGACAAAAGATCTGGTTACTTGCCAACTTAGACTTCATGGTAGCCTCTGAAGGTTTTTTACAAAAGTAAATAGTAACTCTCAAAATTGCTTCCTGAATTTTACAAATGATGGGATAAGAGGGTTTCTGAATAAGAATCTAATTATAGTTACTTGCCATAACCCTGAACTGGCAGTAATATTTTTTTTTCAAAATTTCAGTTTCTTGATCAGGTATGGCTGAGATTTTATAAATCCTTCTCCTTCAGGAATCATGCAAAGAATGCACACTCAAATTCAGAGTTCCTGAAGGACTCAGTTAGATACATGAGTATCTCTGCATGAAGGCTTTGCCACGGGACTATGGATTAGCACCACTTGGCAGGTTGTAACAAAGTGATTTTTGATAGTATTCCTGAGAACAGAGCTCAGTGAGCAGAAGGAACCCATCGACCCTCGAGCTCAGTTTTCCCAGCCCAATAAACATCTTGGGAATTCTTGGACTGGTTTGAACACTGCAGTTTGAGATTTGACCTTGCTAAACTTCTGATCAAGGACTAATTTTTCATTTACATAATAGTTCAGCAACTTTCATTCAAGGTCTTTGAACTTTACAGACAACTGTCTCATTTTGTACTGCAGCTATTCACTCACCATTCTTGTGGTGTTCAGGGACCCCTTCTCAGATAAATAATTTCTGATCAACGGGCAAAGCCTGAGATGAGCCAAAGCAGGCTTGTAGGAATTTCCTGAGGATGAAAGACAACCCTAATGTCACTGTTAAAAAGAACAAAGTGTCCAATGACTCATTTAAGCATCAGTTGCAAGTACATGTACTAGAAGAGGTGACTAGAGGTCAGACTAAAGCCCACACAACATATGTGTTCACAAGAATCCTTTTGGTTTTTTTCAAATGAAAACTTATATGTGTGATTCATCCCATGGAAAGCTGTAGGTATCTCCACATTAGATGCATGGAGCAGATTGGTGAGGACAAATTGGTCATTTTTAGAGGTTCGTTGTGGTCTTGTGATGATGGCTATTATTTAATGTTGACACCAGGTAATAACATGATCATTATTCTTATTGGGTTTAGCAGCGCTCTGCCAAATCCTTTGCTGCTCTGGGTGCTGCTAACTTTCCAACCTGCTGTAACTGTGTTCATAGGGGTCAAACTTAAAAATGAGGAGAAGTATTGAAGGAAGAGAGAAAATATTTATCCAAGTTCTTATCAAAGTATTATATGATTTATTGACTTTGTTAAGGACCGTATTGAGCTTCTGGGCCAATGGCACTGAGCCAGTCATTTCCTTTACTGGCTTATTTTTTTCAGTTCCAATGTTCACCCAAACCCCTCAAATTTGATTTTCCACTTGCTTCAGTTAGAAGCAGCATCAAAAATAAATAGTTCTGGGGTTGTTACCTTATAAGCAGGAGCAATGGAGCCTGAAGCCCTGCATTTTACTCTGCTTTTTCATGGATAATGTAAAACTTACTTACTGTTACCAGAGCCTTGACTATTGCCCCATGCTAACACCATGTAACAGGTTTATTTTGTTAAATAAAGATGCCTTCTGTATTGCTGCTCGATGTAGTGTGCCTTATCCAGGGGCTGCTTCTTGGAAGAAGAAAGGACGATTGCAAACAGGGGATGGAAGGGTCTGTAATTTATTTTTCTGTTTGAAAAGAAAACAAGCTGTCTCCACGTAACAATAACAGAGAAGGAAGACTCCACTTAATAAATTAACTAAGTCTATTTACACTCCATTCAAACAAGATATACTGAATATGCTGGTGGTGTTGCACAATGTTTAGCTTGTATAGTTTGAACTTCGTGTAGACCTTGTGCAGGGCTCTGGCATTTCCTTTCTTATGATTTTTAATAGCTTCCAGATCATGCAGGCTGGAGTATTTAAAATCTCCCGCACCTCATAATTTTATTATCTATTTTTCTCCAGGGTTAGTCAACTTCTACAGGAGCCTTCAATATATATACAAAGGGCAAGTTGCTTAACAAGTTGTATATGAGTGTATCTTTAATAGCTTGCTGTTGGGTATGCTCAGGGATTCCTCTTCCCTGGAACTTGTGGTAACTCAAATGCAGCTGGGTGTTACTCAGGATAAGAACTAAGAAAGGCTCTGGGGCAGCTACCCTGCTGCCACAGGAGTAACCAAGGGGAGGGACCAGAAGTCACTGCCTGCAGCAGCTCAGGCCTTGACCCTGAGGAAAACACAGCAGATTTTGGTCTGCCAGATCTCCCAGATGCTTTCCTGACCATAAATACTTAGATGAATGAAGATTATTAATAATCATTAATAATAACATTTTAATTATAGAACCTGCTCTTTTCTTGATGGAAGGCCTGACATGCTAGAGCAACAGCACCTCAGCACTCACCAGTTTCTGCCGTTTAAAACTCAGTCTTTCAGAACAATTATTACAATCGATGCATCAGTTGTCCATTCTGCTGTTGATAACTTTCCTTGCTAGCTGCATTATTTTGTGAAAAGTCAGCTGTATAATGCAGTCCTTCTGAAGTATAGGAACATTAGACTATAAGAAAAAAGGAGGAGAATAGTTTCTGCTTAACCAAAACACTCAAGTTTAAATCATGTCACACCATGTAATGAAAGGTTAAAATGTTGCTGTATCAGAATTATTGATCTTCAAGGCTTCTGGTATTTTATATACACTACTTGACTTCTGAAGGGAATAATTGCAAGACAAAGTAGATAGACTCACACTTAATCTTGTTCCCAACCCAAATTTGAGGCCTGAATCGAAAAATACAGATGGACATGAGTGGTTTTCTCTTTAAAAACCTCTAAATATTTTTGTTGATTTTTTAGCAGCAGAAACACTCTGAATTTAATTTCCCAAATCTAGACCTGTGATCTTTTGTATCTACACATGAGCTATCAGCTATTACAATTCCTGAAAGGCTAATGCCTAAAGGCATGATTTATTTCTAGTCATTACACTATGACCATATGCTGCATCATACTCATATACAGACATGAAGAATTAGTAAAAGATGGACCAAAGCGAACGTACAACAATTCTGTATTCAGAGAAAGAGCTCCCTGGTTTTGTGACGGGCAAGGAAGAGTCAGAAAACCCCAGCTGTGTTTCAAGCAGTAGGACTGCTTGTGAGTAGGTCTAAGAAGTAAAAATAAGTTTGGCTGTTGGTGTTGGTTCAACTGTCAGCTAAATTAGAGGATCAGAGATAGATATAGGATGACTAAAATAAAATAGATCAAATTAAATTCATGTGGAGGAAGATAGTCTAGTCTGCAGGATGGGAGCAGAAGGGAAACAGGTACCAGAGTTAGAAGGGCTGACGATGGAAGAAAAGGACAAATTAATCAAGGCTGAAGACAAGCTTAATTAATCACTGATGTATCAGCACATCTGCAGGAGAGAGGAGCAGAAAACGAGAGAGAACAGATTAGAAACCATCAAAAATAATGTCTGAGAAATTACAGAGAGATGAAGTGATAAGGCACAGAGGGAGGAAGAGGAAATCTGAAGTTGAATTAGAGAAAGGAGTAAGGTAACAACGGTAGGTGCAGGCCAAGATTGTGAACAAGAGTTCCTTTTTGAAGAGTTTCCTCTTTTATGGAAGGGAACATCCAGTGCTTAGCTTGTCACACTCTCTTTTTTCTCCTTCTATCACTTCCAGGTATTGTGTTCATCCTCTGGAAATCATCTTTCTCCTGTAAAATGTTATTCAGCATACTTTTCTTAGTGCCTGATAAAGAGCTGAAACAAGCTACTTTCAGACTAAGGTATTTTTAGTGCCTCACCAGTCACTTCTGTAATAGGCTTTTATGGCTCAGCATGAATTCCCTGCAGGTAGATACTGAAAGCCTAATTCAAAATTGCATAAAGACAACTAAAAGAAGTAACATAATATTTGCAAGCATATCTACAATTCCTTTGTCCTGCAGGAATGCGATCAGAGGCCTAAGCTAAAAATACATTTGTTGAGTATGCTTATCTTAGCCCTTTGAGAGGAAGAAGAAAGAAACAAAAGCATAAAAATAGATATAAAAGAGATAAAACAAGCAATAAGGGGGATTAATGCTTGTTGCCCAGTATAAAGTATAGCAGAGGGATGTCAGGCGCTGCTAAATGTATCCTCGATGCTAGATGGCTTATAAATGACTACTCCTTTTCAGGCAGCAAATCTAATGATTCTGAAGTTTCAGTCCTGGGCCACATTTGGGTGGTTAATAGCACCAGGAAAAAATGCACCTTAAATCTTGAAATATCCAGGTGCAGCTAATCTAGTTGAAGCAGGAACTAGATGACTAGCCACAGAGTCATCTCCTCTTTATTCAGGAAACACCTTTCCTACTGAAACTTTCAGAGGCTGCTACCAGCTGTGTGATAAGTCTTCCAGAACATATTAGGTTCCAAATGGACAAAACTGGTCAACCCAGCTCTTTAACTCATCAAACCGTGGCATCTCCACTAGCAAGTGAACACAGGCAGTTGTGGATCCCTGCTCCTAACTCATTACACACCCCGTTGCCCATGTTTGCTTCCAGTGGTAGATTCTTGGCCAGCAAACAGCTGGTAGGTTCTGGCACAGTGATGCTCCCTGCAACTAATCAAAGTTCATTGTTCCCTTAAATGTATACATGCCAAGTCTATCACTCAGCCTTAGTGTATATGTTACAGGGGGTGATCAGGAGCTTCCTTATGAACTAATTTCCATTGAGAAATGACAGTTTGTTGGAAAATCATTTATCAAGCCAACTCTTCTGCCAGTTCAACTTTACTTTTGACTGTCTTCAAAGCCTTCTCTATCTGCTAGTTTCTGTTTCGGCTGGATGTGGGCTGGGGATTCCCAGTCCCTCAGCTGTTATCTGAACAGTACATAACTGAAGTTGCCACCAGAGCCAGGTCACTGGGCTGTCAACTGGCTGCCTCCACAGCTTTCATCTCAAATGGTGGCTTTCCTGATGGCAGCAGCCTCCCAGTCACCAGGAGAATAGGTTGCTAGTTAGCTGGGTATCTGCTGCCCAAGGTCTCCATATCAGCCCAGGGAAGGAGAGAGCAGTGGTTCCTCGGTCGGTCTCTCTTGCTGGTAGTCAGCAGCCTTCGGGTTTTCTCCCTCGTGATTTCTAGCTGCCTCTTTCTGCAGAGCAGGCTTTCAGATCTGTGGGAGCCTGCCTACATAGCAGGCAGCCAAAGAAGCTGGGGCAGCCCAGGAAAAAAGCCGAAAAAATGCCTGCATCCTTCCAAAGCAGAATTTTTTCAGGTTTTTCCCTCCCACAAAAATGTTCTGATTGTTAGCCTTTGTGTCCCAGTTCAGCACAGCTTTTCTTTTATTTCAAAAATAAAGCAAGTTGAAATGAAAGAGTCATGTGGATAGCCTTGGTTATTTTTTCCCCTTTTTGGGCCATACCTTGATATATACCAGAATACCCTGTCCTGAGAGCCAGAAGCATTAGGCTCTCTTGGAAACTAAGGCTGATATTTTCATCTCTGGATGGAAAACCAACCCACAGAGAATTAAAATGACCTCTCTGGAGCACAATGAAAGCTTGGACTAGAGGATCCACAGCTCTACATAAAAAGAGAAGGTTAAGCCATGCAGTATTTGAAGGGTGGTGTAAAGTTGGCTTGGTCACACTTCACTTCAGCTGATCTAATGATGTTTTGAACAGATAATTACTTCAGCTATTGTCATGACTATAGATACTGCAATCCATGCTCATAACCTCAGAGAGGGAGGTAGAGAATGAGAAAACAGTGAGCCATTAAAACAGCAGAGCTGTAATTGAATATTGTTAATATGCAGGCATAAAACATGTTAGTGGAGCTCACTAATAATATCCAGCAGCAGTAGCCATCCAGGAGGCACCTAACAAGCTTCAGACCAATGTTAAATTGATGCTGACACTTCAGAGTTTTGGGGCTTGCAAGGCATACATTTTTTTGTTGTGGTTGGTTTTGGATATATTATTTGAGGGGCTTATTACATAATGTATATCATAAGGAGATGCTTAGGTGTTAAATGTTTGAGATTGCTCTCTTTAGATTTGTTAAGGCAGGAAGAATTACATATATGTAGCTACATATTATACAGATTAACTAGAAAATACTACCTGTCACACTGTATTGCTCTCTTCTGAGGTTTGCATTTCTTATAATTATGATATATTTAACTTGATAAGCTTAAAATTGTGATAATATTCCTTATAATTTATTTTTCATAGTAAGAGTTTTTCAGCAATATAGCATTAAAATGTTTGTAATAGCTCCTCAAAGATCAGACTTCAAAAAATGGGAAGGAAGTTTGGAGACTGGTAAGTGTTTTGATAAGTCTGATGGCTGAAAAATGCTTTATTTGGCCAAAAAGAGAGGAAATTGATTATTCTACAAAATAATGCATAGAGCAATGTATTTAAATGCTTGCTATAGAAATGTAAGAAATATAGCCAGCAAACAATCTTCAGGGAGCTTTGTCAAATATCTGACATTTTGCTACCTTAAATACAGATGCCACTATTGCAAAACCTGTATAGATTAAACAGCCCATTATATTGAAAAATAATTGTCAAGCACCTTCCATCCACTTTCTAGATGGTTCATAAAATCAGCAGTCTCTCCCTCATTTCAGTAGATGATCACACTGGACATCTTTTAAGGAGTTAGCAAGCTTTTCTGTTATGATGTCATTGCTTATAAAATACACTGTAATCGTATTTTTGTAACTGATTAGCAACTCCATAGTATCTAAAATGACATTAAACAAAAGTTATCAAATGAAAATAAATATGTTTTGAGAAGCATTAATTTCTGCTGTTCATTTTTGTGAACATTTGTGTTCATATGTTTTCAGGCTCATGAATTTGAAAAACTTATCACCTTCCAGTGAGTCACCATGATTTTAGTATAAAATAGGCAAGGTTCAACTCTGCCTGAAGAAACAATTACTTCTGTACTTGAAGAAACTTGAAAGAAGAGAACAAAATACCAGTCTGCATGTAATACCTTCAGTATTAATTCAGCCTATGCAGTTGTCTAAAAGCTTTGATTTTTCACAGTCAGGTCTTTCTAGTCAACCCCAAAGTGAAAAGTGTAATCCTGTGTTTCTTGTAGAACATAGCAGGGTAGAAATGAATGCTAATTCATCTCAAGATTGTGTAGGAGGATAAGCGGTCTTACTCCTCAGCCATCTTATTTATATAAATAATGCTACCTCCCTTCCTCCCTTTTCTCATAGTGGTTTTTTTTGGGTTTTTTTTTTGTTTTTCTCTCTCAATCTGAAATATTTAGTAAGAAGCTGAGCAATCTATACCTTGCAGTCAAGAGGAAAACTGTCATTCTCTGCCTCTCCTTTCATGTGTTCTGAAGCAGCCCTGGCCACATGCTGAGCTCTCCCTCGCTGCCCCTCGGCTGGCTCCTATCACCCCCCTGCTGCCCCCAGCTCCTCCCATGCACTCCTGGCAGCAGTGCATCACCTTCTCTCCCACACCTCACATCACCTCCTTATCCCCTGCTTCCATGCATGATGTCAGCAGCTCGTGAGATGTCTGTGCTGAAACGCTACATGTGCAGATAAAGGACAAACCAGCTGCCCTCCCTGAGCCCATAAATTCACAAGTCTGATAGAATCAGACCTGACTTTTTCTCAGCTTAGAAACTTGCTCCCATCTCTAATTATACATAGTAATTCAGTGCAGTCACTGGCATAATTGACCATCTGTGTACTTTCATACGTGTGAAACGAATACTGGGAAAGGTTACACAGGCCAGTGCCACTAATACTCACAGAGAAATGATGGAGACTAATCTTAAGAGCTGGATTTGAGCTGAAATTCTTTTTAGAAATGAAATGTGATTTTTCTTGTTGGCTTTGAGAGTTATGAAAGGACCAGACAATATGACAGCAGAGCCTGATGGCAGGTGGAAAAGCAAGGGTGGAACCAGAAGGCTTGCAATTTGTTTCTGGGGAAAAAACAATTGTGTTTGTCATACTTGTTGCTCGAGTTTTGATTTACTTCTGGACAGCTTCCACTATTAATGAAATAAAGGACAGTGTTTCAGAAAGGTATCTTTCAAACTGTCTCTCTGAGAAACCCCTATAATAGTCCTCAGTACCTATGATAGCTTTTTAGAAACTTTCTTAAAAATGAAAAAATAAGACTTGGAGGCTGAACTGGGAGGGGGGAATCCTCATCCTTATTTCAAAAGACTTCACTGTAATAAGAAATCACAGCACAAGGCTGCCAGACTTGGAAAGGTTATAATGGAGTAATGATACTTTTCTTGTGAGTTAATACTTGATGAATACAAATAGTGAACAACCACATGAGAGCCATGTTTTCATCCACAAAAACAGGCATAAGTTCCCTTTCAAAAAACAAGCCTTCACACCCTTGCTTTTCCATCAGGCTCTGCTGTCAAACTGTCTGGTCCTTTCATAACTCTCAAAACAAAACAAAACCCACAACAAACAACCAAACCAGAAACCAGAAAAAAAGTCTTGCAAAAGAGTCTGTTTTCACTTTTAACACAAAGAGGAATATTGTTCAGGTATAAGGGTAAGAAAGCATGGGCAAATGAGATGGCTTTCATAGATCTGCAGCAGAATGAAGAGAAATTTTTGAAGAGCTGCTTGGCATCTTCTACTTGCATTTTGCCTGTGTACACTCCTGGGAGTCCAGCTCAATCCTGCCAAAGGTTCAGAGGGTCTCCTTTCCAGTGAGGAAGCTTTCCAAAATGTTGTTAAATGCCACAGAAAATAGGGTAGCCAGGAGAAAACTGATGATATAAAGCAGCATGCACACTGGCACGATGCAGTCTTGCATCAACAAAAGGTGTTTGCTTTGTGATCCTGCTTTTATTGTGTCTCTCAAAGCTGATGTATACATTGTATATATTGAGATCTCAATATACGTTTAATGTACCCTTCCTCTTCTTTGAACTCTGAAGTCAGAAAGGCATTTTGATAGTGAAGTCCAGCCAGTGAGGAGGCTGATCACATGCTTGCAGACACAGCCAGCCTCACAGATAGACAGTGCCTTCCCAGCGCCCACAGAAACACACAGCACTCACAGAGAGCACAGGCTGCCCGACAGTGTTCTTCCTCTCCAGCTGATTAGGACTGAAGTCCACTAATGGAAAATCTCTGTGTGTGTGTATAAATATATATATTTATTATATATATAAAAACACAGTATAGATCATTCTGATGGCAGACCCTACATTCCCTGATCTCCCCAGGTGCTGGCACCCAGGTGTACTACATGTGAGGGTTCACAATCCTGCTCTTGTTGCTGGTGCACCTACCTCTTATCCTGCTTGCCTACAAGTCTGTCTTGAAGCTCACTAGCATCGACACATTCCTACTGAGAACAGAAGATTGTTATAAATAGGATTTAACCAGAATATCTATTAGACTGTGGTGATGAAGCACAGGGCTCAGTCAGGCAAGTGCACACAACCAGGCCTTTTTGTCCCCTTTTCACTTGCTTGTTCCTCCCCAATTCACCTTATTGCCTCCCTTTCCTCACTTTTGTTCCATCCTCTAAATATCCCATAAGTCTCCTATATTTCCACAACTTGATATATTAGGTTTCATAGAATCCTCAAATGCCCTTCCCAGCATCCTGTATCTGAGTCCCGTGCCCCTGTTGATGATAATCCCTGGCAGCCTTCAGGGTGTTCTGGGGTGATAGTTTTTTTGATTAACTCATCTTTGTGGGTTTCACACCGGACATGATGGGCAAATATTTCTCCTTGGACAGTCTTCAGAGCAGCCAATTCAATGTGCACTGTTTTCTCGGTTATTGGGTTGCTAGGGCTCCTCTGCTCTGTTGTTCATCTGCTCCTCTCCAGGCCTTTGTGTTTCTGGTGATTAGCCTTTAATCACATAATCTATCAACCATCTTCTCTGTATCTGTTTGTGCCAGAAAAGCCAGGAGCATCTGATTATGAACTGGATGTGAAGATGACAGCAATCCCATAGTGCTGCAGGAAGACATGCTGCAGATCCTGAAAGTGCTGGTCTTATTTTTAAATTAATTTTGATTTTATGCCCAAATTACAGTACTGGGGAATATTATACTCCTGGGGCATTATTTTCTGGAGCCTGCAATGTGGCCTGAAAATGACTGCGTGCATATAATATGACAACAATGTCATTGTTTACCAGGTCCCAGAACATTCTTTGGTTAGAGGAGATGACCTTCCCAAATTCCAAACTGAATTGATATATTATGTCAGTGAAATACCTTCTACTGTCTCACTGGTAAAAACAATCACCTTCCCTTTTCCAAAAGCTAACACAGGAATTTATTAAATGGCTCTCACATTTTACACGCGCTGATGGGAGACCCTGAAGGTGGAGCCAGTGTCTCTGCCACCTACCTGAGGGGCAGGTCAGGAACGCAAGCAGGCAGGCAAGGTGCACAGGCAAGACTGTGATGGCTAAAAGCCAGCTTAAAGCTACACAGAAGGCCATAGTGGTGACACTACTGTGATGTGCCCAGCATCACGTCAAGTCCCAGGCTACCCTCAGAAAACTGCAGGGATGATGAAAGAAAAGCACAGAATAGCATGGAAAAGCACCACCAGCTTTCTTGAGGCAGCAGCAGCTATATGCACTCTTGAATAAATCCTTTCTATTTGGGTATCATCACTATATTTGTCTCTATACCAAGCTGCTGGAAGAACTTTTGCAAATGGAAAAATACCAAACTGGGCTTTTGACTATATGCACAGCAGTTTGTGCTAAGGTTGTGCTTGGGATAGCTCCTGGTAATCCTGGGACGCTGCAGGTGCATCAGAATCACCATGCTGGGCTGCAAGCACATGCTCACACATGCATTAAGTAGAAAATGACAATTCATGTCATCACTAGAGAGGTAAACACTGGGGCCTGATCATCTCTTCTGCTGGTACTGAGCATAGGGCACTCTGTGAGAGCAGCTTGCACTGAAACATCACATCTGTGGATGCTGATCACTCCTGTTGTCTTGCATGTGTTTTGCTCAGATTCAGGAACACAGAGTCTGAGAGGCTCTTTATTCTGCATTATGCCAAGGTTTTGTATGCAGTCAGCTCTACTCCAGACCACTCATTACTTTTTTCCTTTAGAATTATAGAACAGTTTTTGTTGGAAGGGACCTTTAAAGGTCATCTAGTTCAACCCCTCTGCAAGGAGCAGGAAAATCTTCAACTAGATGATGTTTATCAAAGCCCCATCCAGCCTCACCTCGCTCATTTCCAGGGATGGGGCATCTAATACCTCTCTCTGGACAACCTTTTCCACTGTTTCACCATCCTCTTTGTAAAACATTTCTTCATTATATCTAGTCTAAATCTACCCTCCTTTGGTTTAAAACCATTATCCCTTGTCATATCACAGGAGGCCCTGTTAAAAAGTTTGTCCTCATCTTTTTGAAAGCTGCTTCTAAGTACTGAAAGGCCACAAATATCTCCTTTTTATTTTAGAATGTTACTTTACATCGTGCCAGCTGGAGGTTTAAATATTTCTCCAGAAACTGGATCAAGAAACCAATGCACCTTGTGATGAATAAATTAAGGCTCCAGAGCTGCTGCTTTGCCACATGCATTGTCACCAACTGAACGGTTGTGCAGATACACCACCAGAGCTGAGCAAACAGTCTAAACACATGCCTATAAATAATTATCTGAATCCCAACCCAAATTCTGAGTTCATGACACCCTCACATTTACATTTAAATGAAGACAGGCTATTAACTTGCACACTCAATCTAGAGGGATGTTTCAGCCAGAAATAAATTTCCAGCTGTATATTTGATGATGGCAATGGGAGTCTGACATTTTCCTTCCACTGTGTTCTCTAATCCTGAGGCAAACCCAGCAATGCACGAGTTACTCAACCAACAAAGCCCAGATAACTAGCGCTTTGTTACAAAACACGCTGCATTTGGGAAACATTCTACAAACCCATTTGAAAATAATTTTGAATAGTTAACATACCTGAGGATGTCACAATCTACCTGCACACATTTCTCAGAGGAAGAAGTGAAAGCAACTGTTTATACATGATGGATTAAACAAAGAAAATGTCAGGATTTAACTTGCTTAGTGATGTGTATGTCTGTAAACCTTAGGTATGTCTCCACAGCTGACTTTGTGCCCTGACAGGCTTGTGATGGTGGATTAAATGTGGGCAGTTTTTCCTGTCCTGAAGGCAGCTGTGTGTAATCTGCTTTCTGAATCAGCTCTTGTACTGATAAAGTTTCCAGTACCATGCATGAGAATAAACCAAAATGAGAACTTCTTTACCTTCATTGCTGAAAACTGCAACAGATGAGAAGCCTGGGAAGCAACCATAGTCATGAGAGAGAGGGTTAGGTGAGGGCAAAGCAGTTTGAGTCAACCCTCCTGCCTTGAGTGTAGTTGCAGTCCTTTTCTTTCTCACCTCTTACTCCTACTCTTCCATTCACTCATCCATGAGACATTTTCACTAGATGGCACAAATGGACTTATAAGCTTGAGGCCAAGAACTACTTTTCTTCTGATTAGTGGTTCACTCACCTTGCAGTGTCATTGTGGGTTGTCATACAGGTGCTGATAACCCTCTGCCTGCTTTCCCACAACTCTTTTTGTATCCAGAAGGATATGAAAGTTCATTAGGAAAGTTATATGGAGGACAAACTATGGCTGTAGAAAGAAGAGCAGACTGGTCCAAGTACTACCAAGAACTATCTTCGTAGAGAGGGCACAGTGAGTGAGATGAGAAATGATCCCCTTGGCAATGTTCAAACCCAGCAGCTGCTGGATGACCTCTTGACCCTGGAGTGAAGACCCCAGATCCCCCCGCCCAGGCATTATCTGCTTGAAGACCCTGCCTCTCTCTGCAGGAGGGCCTGTGGTAGATGCCTTTGGTGGTTGCCCTTTCTCAGCATGGGAGTACTCCTGGGTCCAAATTCCTAGCCAACGTGCCTAGGTGAGAAGTACCATCCTCTGCAATTCTGGTCTTCTGAGGTCAGTGGCTGATATGTAAACAGCTCCAGCTGTTGACTCAGGTGCCAGGGGTTACTGAATGGTCTGGTAACACCTTCATCTCCTCACTAACCCCAGGACACTGCAGATGAGCAGTTATTTAGGGGCCTCACTTAAGTGCCTAAACTTAGGTGACATTGATCTCCTACTGCTTTGTCCCTTCTAATCCCCAGCTGCCATTTGTCATATCTTTGTGTATGTATAATGGTCTTCTAAAGAAAGCAGTGAGATAAAATTCAGAGAAAAAAAAAATCAAGCTGAAAAAACCTTTTGTAACTAAGACTCCCACAGAGAGGTAAGAACAAAAGAAGAAAGGCCAAGACAAAATATCTGCAAGTGGTACCAGTGAGATGCAGGAGGGAGTCACATGCCTATGTTTCTATCTCCAAGCAACCATGAAAAACCCATATGATACATCACTGGTATAAGGGATTTGGGCTTTTTGGATTTTTTTTGTTGTTTTGCTTTGGATCCAAAGCTTCCAAAGTAGCAATACATTTGCAGGAAACCTAAAAGCTGTTGCATAGACCTACAGAAGAAATAGATAATTTAGGAAAACATTTATAAAAAAATGTCAGTGCAAAAAGTTAAGAAAAATAGTTATTGAGCAAGAGAAAAGAGATGAATATACAAAGCATGGAAATCCTCCAGGAACAGGCAAATAATATTTCGGGTTAATCATCTACAAAACTGTCTACTAATATGATCCATATTTCTCACCCATGAAACAATGTTGGCAAGTGACATTCCACCCTGTACAGCTTAGAAAAATCCCATATTGCAATCACTGTAAGAAGAGCTGCCTTGTACCAAGATTGTATTTGACCTCCTCTACTACTTTCTCTCTGTTTTTCATCAATAGATAGTGTCTGACAAGAGAATAAATCATCTGTATATACTCAGTAGTAGATGTAGAGATTTTCTTTTCATAGTGTGTTGTGTCAGTGCCTTATTTGTACAGCATAACATGCTTTATTTATACTCCTGAAACCTAAGTGCAGAGTGTAGATCAATAGGTTTCTTTTGCATATCTGTACAACACAAGAAGATTAAATATATTTATTTAGGACATATCTCTTGTATGCACTACTCTTCAACCTTTCCAGTGGCAGAGACTCCTTAGACAGTATTTACTGTACAGTTTTTTGCAGGCTCCACAGGTCCTCAAATCTCTTTTTTACCCCAAAGTGCAACTTTGACTCATTGATTGCAGCTTTGTCATTTCTACCACAGACAGAAGGCAGTTAACATCTCCATCTCTGCAATTGTTATTATGTACTTCATCAGCTGAACTTCATTTCCATCCATTTTTCTCCCTCACAGGTCAATTTTTCTATCCTAACTATTCTCATTGCTTGCCTTGAGCCAGACTCCTTTCTTGAAGAGTAGGACCTGTTGTAAGACACAACTGAGCTGCCCAACAGCAGCTTTCAAAGCAAAAGAGACAGATTACTCCTTGCTTTTTGCAGCTTCTGTGCTCATTCCACATCCTCTGTATGGTGTATGCACATTTCTCAACATTCTGACTTTTTTTTCCTGATACACATCTGTTGTCCATGACCATCTTAAAACTGCAGAATATAAAAGAAAGGCTGACTACTGTGAAGAGTAACCCTCCCAGCTTACTTGGAGAACTTGGCACAGTAAGCAAAAAGACCTGCAGTACATTGTAATCCTGAATGTCAGACGTATGATAGGAGAGGAAAGCAACCAAACAAACCAATGTTCAACTTTATTCTGCCTTGGATTATGGTACTTTGAGCTACTAAGTCTACTTTTAATTAAAATGTTGAAATAAGGTGAGGTAGGTTCACATATTAATCCATGTTTCTTATTTCAATGTGTATTTAAGGGGATATAAAGGCAGATAAAATCAATGGCAGTAGAGGTGGCTTTTCCAGAACTCTTTGAATAGGACTCCACCAAATGAGTAGCTCTGATTTCTGTAAAACCTGAGAAATGCTCACTGTTTCTGTCTTACACTTTTCCTTTTATTGCCATTTCTTTTGCCTTCTCCTCTTTTCCAATGCAGCTCCCTAGTTACTCTTGGCTTCACCATGTTGTCATCCTCTGACCTTGCTGCTGTGAAGGTCTCTTTCCAGTAAACATTTTAACTGCTTTGTGCTTTCTCTACTGCCCCTCCAGTGCTGCTCCAGTCAAGCTTTTCCATTTCCTCCAAGCTAGCCGTACTACTGACTTTGTATTGTTCAGGAACTCCCATGACTTGCTCTCACACAGCTTCAAGTCCCTTTGTCCAGCTTCCAGTGCATTGATGCCATGATACCATCTGCCACACTACCTGCCAGGTCTGACATCTGGATTTTCTTCCTCTTCTTCTGGGATGGAAAACAGATTCTGGTGAAAATATTGTGTCCATGCACTTCCTCTTGACACATATTCATTCTCCTTCAAAGCAACAACACTGGGTAGCAACAAATGAAATATGATGCAGATTTGGTGGCAAGTTCTTTTTCTACTACATGTAACACTAAGATCTTGGAGCAGAAAATAGGAGAGGGTTGCTTACCTCTAGTTGTGGCATCATGCTTCTTAGAAGCCTGAACAATAAAGGAACTGATTCTCTGCCTACATGTTTCTGTCTCAATGTCTCTGGGAAAATAATTCCAAATAGTAGTGCTACAAGTTATACCCCTGCAAACAAATGAAATGCTGCAAAGTGTCAATAACCTCACATGCAAGGACCTTAAACTAAGAACAGAGTTGGCCAGCACACACTATAAATAATGTCTCTGGAAAATAAGAAGGTGGCTCAAGGACAAACAGCTCAGAAAACTGATTTTCAAGCACTCCTGGGAAGTCCAAAGCTGAAAAAGTAAGAAGCTGACAGCTAAGATAATAAGAAGGATTCAATACTTTGGTTATACCACAAAAAGGAATAAAATAGACACAGGTGCATTTACAGTGCATGCAGTTATTCCCACCCCATAGGCTGTTTGTACATACACATAAAAGGGTGCAGAGGCAGTTTACCACAGATTAAGTTTCCACTCAAGAGCTGTACCTTTCCTGACATGGATTAAGTGATTCACAAACAGCCTGATTCATTTGAATTTTATAAAGCAGGGACTGTTAAAAAGTTACTCATGACAAAACATCATTATCAATCACCAATATGGTGATACTGACAGAGTATAAAGAGATTGTGCAGCTAGAAGTACAAGAAGACCCTACTGAAGAACAAAGAAGTGGTGAAAAAGATTTATAAGGGTATGATTATAGGATATACAAATTCTGAAATGTGAACCATAAACTGGGTACTTTCTTCACGTAGGTTTCAAGCAGGACATATTCAATAAACCTCAGTCACCACCTAGCCAATAAAACTAAAAACATACTGTCTTGAGGCCTTTGTCAGACAACAGATTGTGTTCAAACTCATGTACCTTGCATAACTGTTGCTTTGCTTTGCACATCTGAGGCCCAAAATGACAAACAGACAGCACGGTGACTTGGCTGAAAGCATGTGTAACTATAGCTCTCAATGTAGCTGCTTTTGCACTAGAAGTCTTAAAATATCTGCATGATCAACAAGTACTTCCACTGTATTTCAATAACTCACTGGTGTGTATTCTTAAGGCCTTTTGGGAAAAGTAAAACAAAATTATTCTTAAATATGTCTTATTTTCCTGTTGTTGGAAGCAAAGCAAAAAGTCTATGCTTAAAATTTAGGACATGACTAATGGAGTTACTGCAAACTTTTGGCATTAGTGATTTTCTTATGATTAATGACTTTACAGTTTCCTCACCTATAGTATCATAAATTAACATTACAAAGAGAAAACATATAAAAAAAAAACAAAAAAACAAACAAAAAAAACCCCACCAAACCAAAAAAAACCCCAAAACAAAAACCAACCAACCAACCAACCAACCAAAAATCCCTATAGGAGAATTAACAAGTGAACTAAAGCAGCATACTATTAACATACTCAAAACAGTTTTTCACAGGCCATCTCAAATCTGCCCAGGATTATTAGCTAAAACGTAGTACTACACATATGTGGAGCTACTGTGACTGTCCCCATGCATTCACATAGCACTTCAAACAAATGAGTCCTCCTTAAACCAGAGCAGAGATAGCTCACTGGGACAGCAGCACTCTGCAAATTATCCCACTCAACATTAATGTGGATAGAAGAGAATTTACCTGATCTTATTTCTGTTGTTTTGTTGCCATCAACAAAGTATCAGTCCATATATGAGACACATATGATAATAGTTACTTTTATTTAGCTCATGTCTTCTGTCTACCCTGAGCAGTGGCTTGATTCTTTCTTCATGTACCCACAGAGACACTAGTTTCCTCCAATCCCTGTCTTTTTGAACTGCAGCATTCTGCTCTTGGAAAAAACTAAAAGAAAACAACAATAACTTTTTGGCTATGTTAGGCCCTCTACATTCTCTCTTTAATCATCTTGCTCCTGAATTTTCATCATTCTTGCCAGTCAGAGTCTAGATGCTTTGAGCAGTATCATTGGCATGCAGCCATCTTTCAACTGCTTCACAAACATTTCCATTTCCATTCTTTTTCTTTTATTTTTCTTTCCTCCATTTTCTGTGATGCTTCTTATTCCACAGTTTCATTTTATGGCCAAGACTTTAAATAATGAAAAGGCAAACAAGGCATGATTTTTACAGCAATTAAACACAAAAATAACTGATTTGCTCATTCTTCCTTTGTAAATACATTTCAGAGATTGCTTTAATCTCTCCACAGGCAAAGAAGGCACTTGCAGCTCTAGGTATTTCTAATTTTACCTTAAGGTAGGGTGGTGGGGTTTTTTTATTCAGAGGAAATGTATTTGATATTTTACAACTGTGAAGAATCTTCACTCCAATAAAATGACAGTGCTTTTCACAAAATCAAGAAACATGTTTGAGGTGAAAGCTTCAAAGAACAGAAAGCACTTTGGAGCCATGGGTATAATAGAGATGCAAATGTTTGGAAGCAGAAAGTGTTTCTTATTACCTGCAGTCAGCATGCACACATATGAAAAAAATTACTTTGTCAGGCACCGTGCAACAAAAAAATGTATTAATAAGTGGTCTTTCTTCACAGTCTTACTGGTCTTAATTTTTAATACAATTAACAAGCTTTTATCAGAGTAGGCCCATGCTGGCCTCTGTAAAACAGCTGGGATTTGCATTCCCATTCACAACTACTCTGGTAAAAGCAAAGGGATTTGCATCTTTCTGTGTTACCTTATTTGGGATTTCATTTATGCTCCATAGGTTAATGGTTATTATTTCCAAAGACACAAATTTGTCAGTCAGGAACTTCTTCATCACCTAGAGAATGTTTCTTTATTTCTTTTAAAAAGTATGAATAATTTATATATATATTAGGTGAAATATACTTTTTTGCTTTTCTGAGAAGCTGCAATACTGCAGAAAGCATATTAGCAATGTGGTTTGGGAATTTGAGTATTTCTTATAGGCTACCTAACAAAGCTACCCAGCTTCAGCTAACATTAGTCAAAAGGGCACCTTTTTTTCTGACTGACTTACATAATTGGACACTCCAACTCTTCATCGCATCTTGAACTAATTTTTTATTGTGTTATAGCTTTCCTTTTTGTCCTTCTTTTGGTTAAATCACTAACATCTGCTCTTCCTTTGCCCATAGCAGGCTGTTTGCTGTGTAGTTTTGATCTGTTGACAATTTTGTGTAACAGCACAGAGAAGCAAACCCATGAAAACTGTGTATGACCTAGTCAGTGAAAAGAAGTTTTTAGACTATAAAACTTTATGAATTTGTAGTCCTGGCCTGGTTGGGGATGGGGTTGGGAATCAGGGGAGCACTATACGAACTGTGAAGGGCCAATCTTCGAGGAAAGAGGGAAGAGACAATTTATTACATATACTGGAGGTCTGGGAATGAAAAGTTTATGGAATCACCCTACAGTTAATAACCAGTAATAACACAAAAAAGGAGGGGCTGGGGTTTGCCAACGTAGGGTAAGAAACACGGAGAGGTTGTGTAAGAGTGCTTTGAAGCCATCCTGAGCTACAGATGAGATAAGAAAGTATATATAGCCTATTTCAAGACCTGTTTTCTCAAGAAATAATACTTGGAGACAGTTGGGTGGTTTTAATCACTCTTGTAATTACACCTGGAGGGAACAGAATTACAGGCACTGAAAATAACTCAGCCCTGCCAAGGTAATCACTGTTAGTGCTGCTCTGTGGATTAGTTAATCAGGTGACTCTGTGTGGAGGTATGTGATGGTGAGAGGGGTAAGTTCTTATGAGAGCTGGTCTCAGAGGCTAGTCTGTAATACCTGCAGGGTAGACTGGACCACAGTGCCATCCTGCCCATCCCTATCATGGCAGCACGGACACTTGCAATTTGATGGTCAGAACACCCAGAGACTACTCCTAAATTGTCTTTACCTGCCAATACTGAAGCATAGTGAAATGTCCATCATGATTCTTGACCTGTTCCATCATCTCAGGAAGACTTATGCACCTTGGGCACCCTAAAAATCTCATCCACCAGTGCAGGAGGTGACATGAGTATCCATCCAAGTGACAGCATCACGGGGCAGGGTAGGAAATGTCAAGATTACTAATAGCTGCTCTGCCTCTAGATAGGCACTAGGTGTGTACTGTGGCTTGACTATATATTTGTCACAGCTTTCTCACTGAGGACTCTCAAAGGTCACCTCTAGCTCGTGTCCAGCCATATGCTTGCATCACCATGATGTTGCACCAACACAAGTCAGCTTCTTTCCGTTACTCAGGATGGAGAGGAGACATCCCCTAACATGAACAGCCTAGGAAAGTCTAGGAAAGCCTCTGAGTGATTCCCCTGTGTATTATCAGCCATTTGAAACTCCAGTGAGGCCGTCCTGGGCATGTGCCAGAACCAAGGTCATCTGTGGTATCTCCTCACTGCGGGGGTGAGGCAGATAAATCTGTGCTACCAATTATGGAAACAAATCCCTACTTCTCCTCCTTCCCTGGTGTCATGAAGATCATCTTGGAAAAAGGCTGGTGTCCAGATGGGATAGAGATTTGTCAGTACTGGTGCTTAGTAAGGATTGGCATGTTTTTTAAAAAGTTAGAGGTATAAGAATTATGACTGACCTGATAATTGTGACAAATACATTCTGACTAAAGCCCATAGGCTGTGCAGTTACAGTAATTTATCTGTCTTTGTACCTGGAAGCAGCAGGTTCCCACTAGAGCAGAACTCCAACTGACTTGCTTCTGCTTGTAGAATACAGTTGCATCAGAGACAAACACATTATGAAACTGTCATCTTTGAAGGAAAAATTTCCAGGACTATTCCTCAGAGCAAACCATTCCAATTCAGAATTTTAAAATCACCTTTTAGATAAAGTCATTTACCTAGACTTTAGTAAAACCTTTGACACCATTTCCTACAGCATTCTCCTGTAGAAACTGGATGCTCATAGCTTGGATGGGCCTATATTTTGCTGGGTAGAAGACTGGCTGGATGGCCAAGGCCAGAGGGTGGTGGTTAATGGAGTTAAATCCAGTTGTAAGGCAGTCACAAGTGGTGTTCCCCAGGGCTCAGTACTGTTCTCTGTAATAACGTCATCAATTACCTGGATGAGGTGATCGAGAGCACCATCAGTAAGTCTGAAGGCAACAACAAGTTGGGCAGGTGTGTTGATCTGCATGAAGGTAGGGAGCATCTATAGAGGGATCTGTATTGTCTGGATTGATGAGCCAAAGTCTATGGTATGAAGTTCAACAAGGCCAAGTGCCAGGTCCTGCACTTGGGGCCCCAACAAACCCATGCAGGACTGGGGAACCATGGCTGGAAAGCTGCCCAGCAGAAAAGGACCTGGGGTGACAATCATCAGCCAGCTGAACATGAGCCAGCAGTGTGCCCAGGTGGCCAAGAAGGCCAACAGTATCCTGGCCTGTATTAGAAATAGTGTGGTTGGCAGGACTAGGGAAGTGATCATCCTTCTGTGCTTGGCACTGGTGAGGCCATACCTTGAATGATGTGTTCAGTTTTAGGCTTCTCATTAAAAAAGGACATTGAGGTGCTGGAGCACGTCCAAAGAAGGGCAACCCCCGATGAAGGGTCTAGAGCACAAGTCTTGTCAGGAGACACTGAGGGAATGGGGATTGATAGTCTGGAGAAAAAGTGATTGAGGGAAGAAGACCTTATCACTATCTACAATTACTTGCAAGGAGGTTGTAGTGATGTGGGAATTGGTCTCTTCCCCCAAGCAGCAAGCGATAGGACAAAAGAAAACAGCCTCAGTTTGTGCCAGGGAAAGTTTAGGTTGGATACTGGGGGGAATTTCTTCCCTGAAAGGGCTGTCAAGCACTGGAACAGGCTGCCCAGGGAAGTGATGGAGTCACTATCCCTGGAGGTATTGAAAAAAGGATGTAGATGTGGCACCTGGGGACATGGCTTAGTTGTCAGCTTGACAGTGCTGGGTTAAGAGTAGGACTCGATGGTCTTAAAAGGTCTTTTCCAAACTAAACAATTCTATGATTCTATAATTTCAAAAATATACTGATGTTAGTATATTGTTCTTGCAGAGTGTTAGATTTATTTAGCAAAATATGAGTTTTAAGAAGCTGAAATTGAAGCAGAACACTGTTCCACTGAAACAATTCACGTTTTTGCATAACTTTCCTTCAGGGATGATTTCAAACTTTCTGAAGGGAGGAAGTGTTTCTAATTCAGAAATAAGGTAAAATTTCATTATTCCAATTTTCTCCACGTGTCAGGCTGTCTAGTCTTTCAAGTACATGTATCTTAGATGGTGAACCATAAAAGTAAACTTATTCTGAAATGAAAGAGGATCCACAAGACAGCGCCTTTCTGATGTAGCTGCTCGTTCCAAGAAAGATAGCTGGCATGACTGCTTTGCTAGCTACCTAGGTGTTAATCTTCTCACTAATTCCCTGATGAATGACATCTGACAAAGCAGATCTGCATGTAACCTGTCATGGCTGTTAGTGCAAGCATAACCTTAAGGAAAAAGAATGGCAGGAATGAGAGCATCTTGGTCCATAAAGTGCAGCATCCTGAGCAGTGCATGTATCTTGCATTGCAGGCTAAAACTGATCCCATGTTCCTGTAAGAATCACAATAATAAAGGCCAATTCCTTTGTACCAAGCACTGAATAGCAAAGCACAGCATCCAAGCCAGTATTTCTAAGCTCAAGACAGCAATGTTGTATTAAACAAGGAAAAATGTACCTGCCTGAGCTATCAAATGACACTGCAGATATTGAAGCATAAGCCAAATGAAGCTTTTCACTGGGAAGATTTTCACTTACAGCCACTCTAAAGAAAAGAATTCAGATAGGTGTTCTTAGAAAAGAAGCAGACTGTGGGTCCTTATTTTATCTCTGTCTAGGTGCTATACACACTGTGACATTGTCTATGTAGTGATTACCAAGCACGAACTAGAGTTCTATAACTTTTCCTTTGAAAATCAGTTTGGACTAAGAGCAACTCCTTCAATAGTGTTTAATTTATTTTACATTCAGGATATTGTTTGAGCAGAAGGCTGCAATTAATGACTGCATTAATAGGCTTAGCACAAACAGGGTACGTGTACTTTCCTCACCATTTGCAGAGCATCTGGTAGCAAAATTAACTGACCTTCTGTGATTCCTATGCATTGTCAGCAAGTGCAGTACCAGTCTGTCACTTCCTTTATGCCTTCTGAAAGACAGAGAGACCTACTTATTTGAGGTCATTAGCTTTTATTTAGAAGGCATGACATTCACAGTATTCAATACTTGATTATTGGATTTCTGCAAACTTCAGATTAAGTTTAATGTATAAAAGATTATCAAAGCTTACACAGATTTTAATGAATGTCAAGAGCTTTTTTTTTTTATCTTTGCATATGCTTCTTTCAAGCAGAAATATGGCATGAGAAGGCACTATTATTCCATGAGAATCTGAGATTGCTTCTCAGCAACAACAAAATAAAGAAGACATTAGTTCTGTAGACATTTTTAAAGCCACGTCCTCAGCTAAATTTTTAACCAAACAACAAACATTTCATAGAACAAACACTTTCTCTAAAGTCACTGAAGAGTGAAGTCCTGGCTCCAGTGAAATCTCCTGTGGGAAGTATATAGTTTTCATATAATTCTTATTTACTAATATATATGTATATTAATCAAGTAAGCAAATGATCCCAAGTCACTCTAGCCACATAAAATCATGCAGTAACTGAAGAGCTAATTTTCACTAAAGCTGATAAAAAGCATTACTTTGAAAAAGAACAGTAAAATATACCTTCTTCCAGCAACTGGATTAAAGTGCATCACTGATGCTTTGCAGGGCAGATAACGTCGATAGGCTTGTTCTGGGAACAGCAGGCAAAGTCCAAGTCTCAGTCCCCAGCCCAAGATAAAGAAGAAGCTGATGTATTACTGGGAAATGCTTATTTGAGCACAGACAACAGCTAGAAAACATTTCCAAGTGAAGATTAAACTTTCAAAACTTAAATGTTTGTCATGTGCTATCACTTCAATTTTTAGTTGTCAAAAAGAATGTTTCTCTGTTATTTCTTGAAGAAAAGCAACTCTCTGGACTGTTAACTTTTGTAGTCAGTTGGCCTTGAGATGTCAACTTTTCGTATGTTCTAAACATTGTTTATTTGTTTATATTCCTTCATGGAAGAAAAGATACCACCCATCACTTTCACTGCAATACAGGCCCTTAATTTGTCTCTCATTCTCCTTCAGTGGCCCTAGCACAGATCAGGAGTTTTGTAGGTCTAGGTTTCTGGCTTTCTGTCTCTTGTGTCATTGTTATTTTGGTCC
>JANIJG010020956.1:105128-145071 GCA_024611175.1 Megaceryle torquata
TTCTTTTTCTTTTTCTTTTTCTTTTTCTTTTTCTTTTTCTTTTTCTTTTTCTTTTTCTTTTTCTTTTTCTTTCTTTTATCCTTCCTTCCTTCCTTCCTTGAGTCTCTTACCAGTTTATTAGTTTAAGTATCTATTTTTAGAATGATGTTTACAGCTGTGAAGCTCTTAGCAAAACAGTAGCAGGCAGCACTACTATTAGTGACAGTAAAGAAGACATGAATATCAAACCAACATCAGAAGTAGGCAGAACTGGAGGCAGAGGAAATTGAGAAGAGCAAATTGTAGGAGGGAGTAGCAGGATCAGATCCCAGTGACAGAAACAGAGACTGCAATTATTTTAAAAAACTCAGGGCCTTTCTATGAGGTCAAATGGCAATGAAGTCCCTGCATCCATATTATTAAACTCTTCTCCCCAAAACAGGGGAGTGCTGATGAGTGTGATGAGGAGGTAGCACACCATGGCAGGAGCTGAGCAGAAGGCAGGACAAGGGTACATGGAGCTGGTATGGCTACCAAGCACTCCGTGTTGTGAAACCACAGCTGAAAGCTTGCTGAAGGGCAAAGACCTCTGCAGTCATGCCAGCTGCCCAGGCAAATAATGAGTTGAAAAGTTTGCTTTTAACAAAAGATACAGAGTCAAGAAGTGTGCAAAACCAACACGTCTTGATGCAAAGCACAACCTGTATAACTGCTGCCCCTGGCCCTGGGGGTTGCACATAAGAAACAGAGTGAAGCTTGGTTGTCCAGAGACTTTGCCGGCTGCAGTCCATGCCAGCAGTCAACCAAACAAGTTGTCCTGCCTGTCTCAGCCAGTGGAGGTTCACCTCTGTCCTCTCTCTCCATGTCCACCCTCTTCATGTCACCCGTACCCTCCCTTGCTATCATGTCAGCTGTTTGCCTGACCTGTCTGCATTGCTGCTCAACAGGTCATTCCTGAGCCATTTTGACATCTCCTGCTTTGTGCTGGCAGTCTGTACCTTTTAATGTACTCTACATTCATCTGACTATTTATCTTATCTCATCTCCATCCTAATCCTCTGGAGATACTTTACGTGGTGAGATTCTAAGTGGCATCTTCTGAAAGAGCACATTTAGCTCTATCCACATGGGGTTTTAACTAACAGTTGGGCCTTCAGACAGACAACTCTGGATTTATTTTGTAGTCTTTTGAGTTGGAATGAGCTAAAAATGGAGTAAGACACATAGGCCAAAGGACTAAATGTCAGCAAAGTGGATATGAACTGCCAAGCAAGCATGGTTGACATTCTGTGCTACAGAAGGCACAGAAAATTGTAGCCTGGGAATTGTGAAATGACCCTGGAAATGAGCAAAACTCTTTGTATCTCCAGCAACACCCTTCTGGAATCACAGGCAGGACGAAGGACTATTCTGTGAAACTATTCAGATCTGCCTCCCTCACTTAGGCAAGCAAGCCTGTCTAACCTCAGCTTCTGCTGGGACTTTCAAGAATATTATGCTAAAATCCAGGACAATTTTGCTTATAAGTAAGATGAATATATTTGTACAGTAGTGGCTTTGAGAATGGTTATAGACAGATAAATCAAATCATTCTCCTCAATTCATTACTCTGGGTACTGTGTTCAATTTTAGTCCCCCATATACAGGAGAGGTGTTCACAAGCTGGAGCAAGTTCAGCAGATGGAGCATATGATGTGTGGGGAGAGGCTGAAGGATGTGTGCTTGATTGACCTGGAGAGAAGAAGGTTAAGGAGATTAAGGTGGTATCTTACTTCTGTTTTCAACTAAAAGGAGGTTATAGAGAAGACAGAGCCAAGGTCTCCTCAGAAACAAACAGCAGAGGAAGGGAAGCCACAGTTACATATTGAAGGATGGTCTATTCTGACTATCTGTATAGAAAACACTGAAAACAGGTAAGCACTGGGCCATGTTGCTTCAAGAGATGGTGGAGTCTCCACCCTTGGAGATTTTCAACATGCAGGTGAGGAAGACCCTAAGCAACTGCTGTATCTTGAGGTTGGCCCTGTCCTGAGGAGCAGTTCAGAATAGGTCATCTCTGAAGTCCCTTCTAATGTTATCCTGTGACTCTAAACTCAACCTGTTCAGTGGGTCTCCAGTCTCCCGACTGCCTAACCAGTCTGAACATACCAAGATCTTGATCATTTTTTGGAGCTGTTCCACCATTCCCTTTGCCTGTGCACACCAGCCTTTCTCACAGCACTAACACTACCCACTCCTGTGCACCAGACAGCATGTTTTCCTGTCAGAGACACATGTTCAGAAGAAAGAAATCCCCTCTGTCTTCAAATCCAGGGGATGGGATGAAGCTGTGACTGTGGGCCTGGGGCCACACTAAGCTGCCATGACAGGTTTGATAGCAGGCTGCTCTGTCTGTGCCCACATGTGCAGGGAACCAGGGCTGCACAGCAACAGATAAAATGTTCCTATGCTTGCACGGATCTTGTAGGAAGCTAATTTAAAACATTACAATGGAGGTGCTTCAGCTCAGAGGCTGTCCTCCCTGCCTCCCCTGTCCGTGTGGTGAAGGACAACAGGCACCTCTGTGACAGCTCAGAGGAAATATAGGATGAGGCTGTTCCTACCTTGGGCATCTTGTCTGTGTTTGAAGTTTCAGGAGCTGATTCAAGGCCTGCCATGTTCCATCTGGTAGCTGGAGAGTGGCACTGTAATTGTACCTCTTCCCTTCAAGATAACTTCCTCAGCAAGGACAAACCTCAAATGCTTGTGTACATGATGGCTTGTTGCTGTGCCAGAAAGTGGTTTCCTCACCACGTCTTGAAAATATTTTGGAGGCCAGAGAGCAGCAGAAGATGGCTTGCCTGAAACTGCAGCCGCTTTCAAAATCCACAGCGCAGAATAAGCATGTCAAAAAGTGTGAAGGTTATCTTAAGAGGTGAAAGAACAGATGTTATCTGCAGTAATGAATTTTTTTAGCAAATTTTTATTAACTAGTGTTTGCTTCAGATCTCAAACACTAGAACAGAAGAACGAAATACAGGGTAAAAGCAGAAAAATCGTAAGTTTATACACAAATCAAAGCAGAAGACACATGAAAGACTGGGGCAGGGGGCAGGGGGGGACACAAAATACATTAAGTTACCCATACCGGCTCGTTCAAGAAAGATCTTGCACTGCATTAATCCCTGTAGGCTTTTATCAGCCAGCATTTGAACTCCCCCAGTGATAGTGATAAGCCACCTCACTTGGCAGCATGTTACATTATGCTGCCTTGCCATTCTTGCAGCTCAGCCACAAAAAGCAGGGGTGAAATCAAAAATCCAGGGCTCTTGGTGCAGTGTGTGCTTAGGGCAGCTGTTCGGGAAGGGTCAGTGCTGGCATGGGTATGCCACAGTCTTGTGCATTGCAGGCTCCTTCTATGAGTTTGCAATCATTCACCTTTTTGAGGAGCACTTGGGTCCTCAGACAGTAGTGTGTTGTTGCACTGCCAGTTATTGTTATTATTAGTTAGTATTTTAATTGTTAGAGAGATGCTTTAAGCTGATGAAAGTGGGATTTCCAAATAAAACCTGAGAAGAGTGACTATATTGAAAAGTATGTTGCATAAAAATGAATCCCACTTCAAAGGCCTTACTCCAGATTAATACAGCTATAGCTGAGAGCAGAATTTAGTCCCATGTTATTATCTCTGAAGGAAGATTAAGGCTCAAGATGCAATTAGTTTCAGTTTAGTGAAAAGGGCAGGATGGAACAAGTATGCTTCCAGTAGAGTATTTTCCATAGGAGACCAAAGAACGAAAGCCTTTTTCTCTTGCTTTCTGAATTATACATGTCTCAGAGTTTCATCTTAACTCTTAACAAACCAGTCATGAGACAACAATGCCTTTGCAATTCAGATTATTTTTGTGTGTGTGTACTGAAATAATTATTTCTGTAAAATTCCTGTTTAATCACAATAATATTGGTATAAAAATGATTTAGGAATAAAGTCTGTTCCCTTCCTGTTTTAGAATATGTTTTACTTATATAAGCACACTGATACTGGGTATAAATGCTTTTCCCCAGATACAGCTAATGCAATTCAAATCTTTATGTGAAATAGAGCCTAGCCATTTTCCCTGTCCTGTGTATCCCTTCAGTCGGTGTGGAGGAGGAGGAAGTATATGAGTCACTAGAAATGTGCTTTTACTCTCCAAAAAAAAAAGTTAGATTTAGGAGGCCTGAAAAGTGTATTTAGTTTCAATACAGTGTTGTATTCTGGCCCAGCCCTGTATTTAAAGACATTCTTTAAACTCTAGCAGTTTTAATGCCTTATATCCAGAATGTATCAGGTCTATTCTTTGTTCTGTTGCTGCTACATCTGATCATTTCACAGTGGTCAGTTCCTCTCTCCTTTGTGTCAAACCCAAATTAGAGAAAATCTTGAGATGTAAGAAAGATATTAATTATTTTGCTGTACACTGCTTTGGGCAGGGACAGGTTGACACTACAGGGTGGCTAAATTTTTCAGCACTGAGTAATGACATATTTAATCAGGATCTCTACAAATTACTGTAGTCTATATATTATGCAATAGATGTTTGGTTTGCAAGTCATTCTGGAGGCTATTTGTTCTTGCTTTTTTTGAGGACTGAACTTAATGGAATAGGATAAAGAGAAAGCCAGAATGCTAAAAAAAAGAAAAGGACATTTTGAGAACGTTTCAGTTTAGCCATAGTAAATGTAATAAAATAAACTTTATTGCATGCAGCAAATCATGCTGAAGTCTAACTTCTTACAGGCACTGTGCTTTGAAAACAGACTTTGGGCTAACACAAAAACCGGTTGAGAGTAGCAAAGCAATAAGGAGAAGTCTTTATCAGAAGAGTGTTCATAGTTCAAAATTCAAGCCCTAGCCACTCTAGTGACCAGAGCTTCCCTTAGAGACTTCAAAGTCTTCAAGGTGCTTAACTGATAAAAAATAAAATGTCTTCCCATGGGTCTATGGAAAGCATGCAGACTGTTTTCTGGAGAAAATATTTGATTTCTCATAATCACCTCATTTCATATGGTAAGGGTAAGAGGAGTAAGAGTTCAACACTACCTGTTTCACCATAGCCTCGCTGAGGCTGCAGTTACAAGTGTGTCTCCAGGCTGTTTGGGCTCAGAGCCCACTGTTTGTCTGCTGTAGTGGGTTACGGTGCCGTGCAACTCTTTCACTGGACAATTATGAATAACATTGCCTGTCTTTCTGGGTGTGTGGGTGAAGAAAAGAAAGACTCTAGAAAGTGATCAGCACTCAGATGATTTAGTTTGCATGTCTGTTTCAAAGTGTGCAGTCATCATGTGGTGAAAGTGTCAGCCAGTTTCCAGACCATCCCTGGAGACTGGCAGACCAGCCTAGTTTGAGATCAGTGGCGAGTTCAAGTTCTTTCATTTTTAGCATGTGTGATGGAGGCTTTAGTATGTGAGTACAAACGTGAGATACATCCAGCAAAGACACAAGATTTTGAGAATACCATATTAACTACAGCCTTTCCCTGTATCAACATAATTTCTTTTATTCCTCAGACCATAATTTTTCCTTGCATTAAAAACAGGGTAAATAATACTTCTGACTGTTTATGAAAATTAGAATTACTTTTCCATATCCTAAATGATCAGGCATACCCTTTACTATATGGGATTCAAATGATGTGAAAACATTAGTTGTCAATTATGTTTTGCCAGCTCTTCTCAAACACATTGGTACTTTCTATTTAGCTGTGTTGAAAAAAACCCCAATCTTTTGCATAATTAAGTAGGAAATCAGATAAAACAACAACAAAGTAGTCATTCAAACCTCTTGAGAACTTTGCAAACCATCATTTATCATCATCATGGATGTAATTTGTTTGAGAGTCTAAGGAGTAGGAGTATTTATAACATCAGAGTAGTCTGAAGCCAGAACAAGCAGTTGTGTTAAATATCCAAAGACAGAGGTTGGAAAACCAGGAGCAGTGGTCAGCCAAAGGCTTTCACAGAGCTGAGGAGATTTCTAGAATGACATAGATACAGTCTGATAATCATCAACAGAATATCTTTGTACAAAATTTAGAGCCTTAGCAGGTTGCTGTCCTTCACAAATATTATTTATTTGTTACATCTGGTGCAGCTGTACCTAAGGACTGACTTGGGAGCCCATTTGGATGCAGAAAATACACAGGATCTGTCCTGAAGAGCCTTGAAAGTGGAATAGATGTAAGGAAAGGACATAATGTGAAAATCACAAGGTAATGCTTGAATATAATTTAATTCTCTTTAAGCACTTTTGAGTGGACTACACAGTGGAGGAACAAGTACACGGAAAGAAAAAAAATTATGTGCTGGGTAGAGAAGGGCAGGGGAGGAAAGGAAGGGATGTAACAGTGGAGTAACATGGATGCACAAGGTTGTGAGGAGCTCAAAAGGGTTAGGCGGGCACAGCAGACAATGGAGGAAGTTTGTGTATGCATGGAGCACTCCTTGCCAGGGTGCAGTGGGTTCAGCATCCCAGTGCAGGTGCGGCGAGTCCTCTGCACGGAGATATGCACCAGGCTTCCAGGCTAGATGTGCCAAGGGACGTGACCCTTGCTGGTCTCATGCCGCTCTCCTGAGCCTCCCACACCTGGCAAGGGAGGACATCTTCAACCAGATGTGGGCTGCAGGGAGGGCTGAGCCCTGTGGAGTTGCTGGGCCTTCTCCAAGTAGTGATCCCATCTCTCCATCATAACCCTGCCTAAGTCAGCCTTTGGTTTGCTCCCTTCATGCTGTGAGAGAAGGGTAGCACCTGTGAAGCTTGAATTACCACTGATTTGCTGGTGCAGGCAGGTGCTGGGGGTTGAGTGCACCAGGTCTTGCTTTGGCAGCCTTTGCAGATGCATCAACCACCCAAACTGCTTGTACACAATATGAAATTAACTTTCCCTTGGGCAAAGCAGAAGATGATGTGTGGCAAAATCCTATTAAAAGTGACCGGTTACTGGGGCTGTCGCAGGTTTTTCTCAGGTCTGGTAACTAAGCGGTTGGTTGCTATAGGCGGCTTCATGGGACACAGATGCAAGTCATCAGTGTAGCAGGATATAAACAGTTTTCTTCAGGGTGAGAGTTTAAACCTACAATTATTTGAAGCAGCCTCTGTGCCTTTTCTCAGGTTTAGTATGTTACCTACTACTACAGAAGCCCGTCTCAGAAGTTGGGACCGTCTTGTAACACAAGTAAGAAATATTATACATACAAATTCATCATACAGTTGGGTGTGGATAAGGATCAAAAATAATAAATGTGTGTTGATTAAAACATAACCCTAAGGAAAATTCAAACTTGTATAGACTATATGCATTCGTGTCAGCCTGACAATCTGAAAAATACCCATGTCAAGTGCTGTTTTTTGAAAAGTAGACTAATATAATGACAATCCAGATTTAAATTCAGACATGGCCCTAGGTTCATACCTGTAACACTCATTTATGATGAACCTGGGAGAATATTGTGTTAATGAATGCAGCTTAGACACTACTGGAATAAATGATGTGCCACAGATGGAGAGATCATGGCAGGATCAGCTTGAGATGCATATATTTTTCTGATACATTAAGCCAAGGGACTAAGTACAGTGCAGTTTCTTATGCTGAGGCATTTTGGACATATTTTTCCTTAGGTTTGCTTGTAAAGACAGAATAAATTGTCCTTGACATTCATAAAAATATTTCTTCTGTCAGTCTGTGCTCTTTCCTCTCTGTGTGATACCCCATGGAAACCATGCATGGGGGAAGCTGTCCTTAGTATTCTGCAGGGCTGAGTGCCTGAGAGCTCTGAAATGGGAAGCTCTACCCTCACCAAATTACTGCAGGAAAAAATAGACGTTGCTTGCTTTCAGCCTACAAATATTTGCCTTTGCGAAGTGTAATACAGTCTGGGAAAACGACGCTAATGGCATTTTCATATGAATCTGGTTTTCTTCTATTTTGAGTAGTGAGGAAAGATGAAGAGTCGAACCATCCAGATTATTCTAGGTAATAACATATTCCCTGGACAGTATTTATCTGCATACGTATAATGACTCTGCAGTACAGTGTTTAACTCTAGGATCCCCAGCTTAAGAAAGACATGGACCTGATGAAGCAGGTCCAGAGGAGAGCCATGAAGATGATCAGAGAGATGGAGCACCTCCCCTATGAGGGCAGGCTGCGAGTTGCGGTTGTTTAGCCTGAAGAGAAGACTCTGGGGAGACTTTATGGCAGCCTTCCAGTGCTTAAAGGGGGCCCACAGGCAAGACAGGGAGGGACTCTTTATCAGGAGTGTAGTGGTAGGATGAGGGGTAATGGTTTTAAACTGAAAGAGGGTAACTTTAGAGTAGATATAATGAAGAAATTACTTACTATAAGGGTGGTGAGACACTGGAACAGGCTGCACAGAGAAGTTGTAGTTTCCCCCTCCTTGGAAGGCTGGATGAGGCTTTGAGCAACCTGGTCTAGTGGGAAGTGTCCCTGCCTAGGGCAGGGAGGTTGGAACTAGATGATCTTTAAGGTTACTTCCAACCCAAACCATTCTGTGATTCTATGATTCTATATATGTGATGTTCATTGTACATGTATGCAATTATGAATGTGTACATTACATAGCTTGTTACCACCAAGAAGGAAAGATTCTACTCCAGAATCTAATGATGCTATCTGTAGTCCAGCCTTCCTCCTTTTTCCATGCTCACTTTAAATAGAGCTCATTTGAGATAGAGATTGTGTCTGATAACGGTGGTCCTTTGAAAATGTAAATCCATTTCAAGAATTTGTTGATGTTAATCTGTCACACAGGTCTTTCCTGCAAAATTGCCTGTCAAAATTTTCTTTGCAATCCTGCTTAACACAAATGTATATGTTTATGCTGATGGTGCTCTAAGACCCCTGCCTGTCAAGCTGACAAATATGGTTGAGACGTTTCTTAAGATTTCTCTGCCTGTCTGGATTAGTCTCTGGTCTTCTCTTTCTATCACATGCTTTTTTTTGTTGTTGTTTGTTTGTTTGTTTTGCTTTGTTTGGTGACCTGTACAGCTCTTTGGACAAAGGAATGTTGGTCCTTATGCATTAAGATAATGCAAATAATAATAAATGAAAAGTGGATTCACTAATAAGGCATTGAAACAGAATGAGAAATGAACAGCAAAGGCTGAATGAATTAAACTAAATTAAAACAGACACACAAAAGAGAAAGAAACTAAGGAAAGATGCCCTGGTTTTTCTTCAAAGGTAACGAATGTAATCTGTTTTCTATTTGAAGAATAACAGGATTTTCAGAAGGACCTCGCTGGCTTAGACATACTAAGGTACCAGAACTCAATTATTTTTCTCTTCTTTCAAAGTAACCATTATGGCAACAAATAGAATCCTAAGCAGCTGACTACAGTGATGGTTTCAAATTTTCAGGCTCTTTGCACCCGGAGATACTTTGAAATTCAGATGAGATTAGAGCACCTGCAAAATATAAGCTGCAGTAAATGCAGAGGATGGTCATTCTTTGCTCACAAAAACTATTGTGCTGAAATGCCACATGTATGTCTGAGCTGGTCTGCACTCTGTGTCGCAATGCCAAACTGCAGCTAAAAAGGTTGAAATGCTGCCCTCCCTGACTTTGAGTCCTCCCTCTCCTTGTTACCCCAGCCAGTGCAGAGGGAGTACACAAAGGGCACCATGCAGGTCAGTGCATTTTGATTTCAAACCCACTAAAAATAAATTCATTGATAAACAGGCAAGCACTAGCTGGCAGCTGGTGCTCTGCAGCAAGCAGGGGTGGGGCAGAGCCTGCGGGAAGTGCAGAGGTGGGAGTCGGTGGGAGTGCTTCTCACAGGGGGTACCGAGCCCCCGAAGGAAGACGACTGTCATAACAGGGAGATTGGCACTGCTTCTTTGCAGTACGTAATCAGTTTAGATTGTCTGGAAAGTGGGACCCAAACTCTGCTTCACTTAACCCAAAACACTGCCTGTGAGATACCTCTGCAAGCTCTGTTTCCATGGAAATGTACGTTAGCATTAGCTTCCCTCCCTAAAGGGAATCTATTAGACCGAGTTCAGTAAAACAGGTATTTTATCCCATTTCACTCAGGGAGAAGATAAGGATTAGTTTGAAATCTGCACACGGCATTATAAGAGCGTGATTTGATTATTCCTTCGGGGCTTTATGAGATTGGGAACTACTAGGCTGTACTACGTAGGTAGAACAATACCCATTTATGCTGAGGGTGACTAAGATGCATAGCTCTGCCAAAGCCTTATAAATCTTATACCAAAATGAGGACAAAAGAAATTTGAACGTATCTACCCTCAAATTAGACTTATTACCAAAATGATCTTCCAAAAATAGAACGATTCTGATTTCAAGGAGCAAAGGAGGTATTTCAGTTGCCCTACTGATTTGTTTAAGGACTGGATCTGTTTCCTACAAATAAACTCTCTTCCTTACCACAACATTAAATTATTAAATCATCTAAGTCAAGTGAAAAGCAGACCTTTTCTGTAATGATATTAAATCATAACTTAAACTCTATCTCAGACGTGGAGGTAAGGCAGGATTTATATGGATTTGTTCTCAATATACATTACCAGAAACACTGCCTGATGGGTCTCTCTCCAAGCTGTCAAAGAAATGGCAAATCTCCAAGGAATATTCTGGAAAGGAAATGTTTTTAAAAATAAACTAAAAGAGGTTTCAAAGCTATTTTCAAAACACAGTCGATCACTGAAGTTTGACAGAATAAGTACAATGTTTACCCAGTTTAAACGTGGTAATCTTATTTAAAGTGGTCAGCAAAATGACTAATGCAGAAAAAATTGAACCATTTTTCTCAGTAGACCCATCATTTTTTCATACCTGTAAGCACTGGAGAACCAGAATATCTGTGGGACGGGGGGGTCATGTGCTGGCCCATGGATCGTTAGTATGATTGGCAATTAGAAACTCGTTATTTTCCTTCTTTCTGTGAGAGAAGCCTAATAAGACTTCATATCCCAGGCCAGATTTATCAAACTTGGTTCACAGTTTAAAAAAATAAAATAAAATTTTGTAGTAAAAGCAAAGATAATTTGGCCCCTGAGACAGAAAAACAATTAACCTTGTATCTAATTTTAAGTGTGTTCTCTGTTCTTTTGAGGTAAGGTCTTGTTATAAAATAGAAGTCTGTACATGGCCTACTGTGCTGACATATATCAGTTTGACTCCTGGAGTTTAGGGTGCATTTTTGTAGAAAATAAAGTAAGCAAAAGCGAGGATGCATCTTCTGAAGAGCAGGAGTGCTCTGGTGAAGTCAGGAACTACACCCCTCCCACAAAATCCTGCAGGGCAGAGTGTGCTTATCATCCCATCCACATTATCAGCATCTTACAGAACTGAGACTCTGACAAGCCATGCCATCCTAGTGGGGGATTGCAATGGATATTGAAAGAATTAGGATAAGAGAATTGGATAAGGAACTGGCTAGAAGGTCACACTCAAAGAGTTGTGATCAGTGGCTTGATGTCCAGGTGGGAGACCAGTGACAAGTGGAGCTCCTCAGGGATCTGCTCTGGGTCCAGCACTGTTCAACATCTTTGCAACATGGGCAATGGCATCGAGTGCACCCTCAGCAAGTTTGTCGATGACACCAAGCTGTGTGGTGCGGTGAACTCACATGAGGGACTGGATGCCATCCTGGGGGACCTTGACAGGCTTGAGAAATGGGCCAGTGCAAACTGCATGAGGTTCAATAAATCAAAGTGCAAGGTCCTGCAACTCAGTCAGGCCAGTCCCAGGCACAATTACAGACTGGGTACAGAGTGGGTTGAAAGTAGCCCTGAAGAGAAGGACTTGGGGGTGTTGATTGACGAGAAACTCAACATGAGCCAGCAATGTGCTCAAGTGGCTCAGAAGGCCAACAGTATCCTAGGATGCATCAAGAGGAGTGTGACCAGCAGATCAGAAGCAATGATTCTCTCCCTTTACTCTGCTCTTGTGAGACCCCCATCTCAAATTCTGCATTCAGTTCTGGTGTCCCCACCATAAGAGGGACATAGATTTGTTGGAACAAGTCCAGAGGAGGGCCACAAAGATGATCCAGGGGCTGGAGCACCTCTGCTTTGAGGACAGGCTGAGGGAGCTGGGATTGTTCAGCCTGGAGAAAAGAAGACTCCAGGGGGACCTAGTACCTGCCTTCCAATACCTGAAGGGAACATACAGGAAGGGTGGAGAGGTACTCTTCACAAGACTGTGCAGTGACAGGACAAGAGGAAATGGTTTTAAACTGAGGGAAAATAGGTTTAGATTGGATCTTAGGAAAAAGTTCTTCAGTATGAAAGTGGTAAGACTCTGGAATAGATTGCCCAGAGGGGTTGTGGATGCCCCCTCCCTGGAGTTGTTCAAGGGCAGGTTGGATAAGGCCTTGAGCAACCTACTCTAGCTGAGAGGTGTCCCTGCCCATGGCAGGGACGTTGGATTAGATGATCTCTAAGGTCCTTTCCAGCCTAATCCATTCTATGATTCTATGCCCCTGCTCAGTACAGGAGGGTTGGACTAGATGAATTTGAAAGGTTCCTTCCCACCCAAACCACTCTATGATAATTAATGTCCATTTCATTTTAAAACTGAGGAAATTTTCCCACTAAGTTCCAATTTTCGGAGGCCTTCTGTGTAACACTCATATCTGTAAGGTTTTAAGGTAAACCTACATAGTCTTTGTTTCATGTCATTATTCCTCCCCTTGCAAACCCCAAAGTATATAATAAACCTAAAATCCTTAAAAATGCATCTTTCTGTCAGTCTAAAACAAATGCATAGAAAACCCAACCATTTAAAAATTCCACATAAGAAACAAAATTAATTCTAACACAAATGAGGTGATGAGAGTGGCTTAGTCTTACACAGCTAATTCTATTGGGGCATAACCTGATCTCGTACCCTTCAACAACATACTGTTTATAACCTGTTCTTTTAAATCAGTTCCTGATCAAATCCATCCCCAGTTCATTAAAAATTCTTCTACAAGAGTAGCTAATAAAAGAACTAATTGGGACACAGGCCAACACCTCCCAGCTTTTTGACAAAGTTCTGATGTTTCGGTACTTTTAATTAAGTGTATGTGCTGGTGTTATCATGTGCAATAAATTGTTCAGGAAAGATATTGAATACATTTCAGAACTCTTTTTGGGGAGGGGACAGACTTTTATTTCATTTTGAAATGGATGGACAAGGTCCTTTTAAAATTGTGTTCTTGAACAAATGCAACAAATTTTGGAAGCTTCTCTCCTCCTCTTGGTCTCATAATCCTACAAAATCTTCATTCAGTTTCTCAAGTTTTCTAGATTTCATTATATAACAGAAGCATAAGGCGCTTTTTTTTTTTTTTTTTTTTTTTTTGGATTAATTTTATTTCATTAGTGATACTGTGAGCAGAGATCTGAAAATGGGAACAAATTCTGAAATACATTGAATTTCTGCTTTGTTTCCAAGATCTCCTCCTATTTCCATTTCTTCTTTCAGCAACCCACAGTGTTGGGGATGCAGAGTTTATCACACTTGCTGAAATCTTTGTTCCCACTGCCACTTAGGTCAATAGAAGTTCTGCAGCTGACTGTGGAAGCCAACTCAGCCTGAACCACATATATGTGCAGGCAGTGGGACGGGTCATGTACAGTAAATGGGAGGGGCCTAAAATTACTAAGGACATTGAAATATAGGTAGGGAACTTGCTCATATCCTTTCTAGCCACACACAGAACCTTGTTGCTTGACATTCCAATGGCCCTTTCAACCAACACAGCTGAGCATTGGGCTAAAACTTGGACTGGGAATTCACTTGGGCTAGTAAACCAACCACTTCATAGCAAAGAGGGATGTGCACAGTGCCTGATATGATCTGACAGGCCACTCATACCTTCCCACTGTTCACTTCATAAGCCAGAAGAAGAAACAGGGCTTTCTGTAGCTCAGAGTGAAGGAAGCACCAAACAGCTCAGGCCGAGGCAATGCAAAGACCTCTATAACATGCTGCAAGGACTTCTAGCTGCACAGGAAGTCTGCAGTGTGGCTCTGTGTATCCAGGTGTGATCCAAAGTTGGTTGCTCACTCCAGCGAATTTTCAGTGCAGTTATAGTCTGAAGGCCATTGTCATGTAATAAATATTTCCTGAATTCAAATCAACTAAGTGATTTCAATACATTTCCATTTCAATCCATTTATTTTGACTGTAAAACCATCACAGTGTTTCCTTTTGTTTGACCTTCTCAGCTGGGAAGCCAGTGACTGGGAGATAATAAGCAGTGGTTCACCCTTATAGACTGTGTCTCAGTCTGCCTTCTTGCCTCCAAAGTGTATGCTTGTAGTTTACAGTAAGTTGGAGGAACATGTGGAAAGCTGGTGCTATGATTCTGTGGCTGCATATATATTTTTTATATTGCTAAAAATGTTATTTCATGCCCAGCATTGCCTGCAGGATACTTTTTTTAGGCATATAAGTCAACAAAAGGAAGTTCAGTGACATTTAAAACAGAGCTTAATACTTCATATATTAAATTTTTAACCATTTTTAAGTGTTTCTATTCTGAACAAGGAAAACTGGCTGTAATTATTATATCACAGCTTGTAATGAAAAAATTACAGGAAGAAACAAAAATCATGGATTTGACACATTTAGCTGTTGACTGTTATCTGTGCCTGCTACCACACTAAAAATCCTAGACAACAGCAAAAAAATTTAGGTTAAGGAAGATGATAAAGCGATTAGTATCTGATCAGGCATCTATAAACAAGTACTGCAAAAAAAGCTTTTTGCACATAAAGCCTAATTACTTTGGAAGAAAATCCTTCTTTGCACTCAGAAGGACAGATCATGTGCTAGCTCTAATTTATGCTGATCCTTATATATTGTACAGTAGGGATCTGCCTTATCCCTTGGCTGTCTCTGTGCAATTATTCACAGTACTTCCCAGTGATTTTCAGAATCCAGGAGCAGTTCAACATGGAGAACAATGGCAAACAAGACATGGTGAGTTGTGCCTGCTCATGGCAATGTGTTATCTTCCCGCAATATGACGGCTACTTGCTCTTGTGACAGCTGTAAAGCAGAAAAAAAAATCTGCCTTGTTTTTCACAACAGTCATGTCTTCTTTCTAAAGTAATTTCCATCTTTTCTTTCTTCCATGATTTCCCCTGTACCAACATCTTGATTCATTAAGGAGATGGAGCCCCGTAACTCCATGTATGACAGCTAGCATACTTATTCTATCAAATACAAAATGTTTCTTTGTTAATTTTATGTTTATGATCTCTCTGAAAGCACTGCAAAATCCTTGGGTGATATTACTGATGCAGCAAGCATTGCTATTTTAGGTATATGTTCATATTTCAAGATTAGCAGGGGAATTTTTTTTTCTAATATGGCAGTTACTATAGTGACAGTGACAGTTTCAGAGAGGGAAGATGGCATTGTGATAAAGATATTGTACTGAGATTCAGCTCAAATTGTCAGGAACGTTTCAGAGTGGGTCAATTACATCTTTTTGTTTTTCAGTATTTTTTATTGTTGTGGCAGTGCTCTGGTGAACAAGTTGTTGACCTGAGCTCCATGAGTAGAGCTGTCTGAGAGTTGTTCTTTTGCTCTGCAGGACACATGCACATTTAAAAAATGTTCTTATTCTATATCAAAACAAACCTAAATATCTTGAGAGAAATTTTGTTTAAGTAAAATAAACCACCCCAGCAAAGTCTAATGCTGAAGACCTATGCTTTGTGCAGAAGGGGGACTTGATCCTAGGCTGCCTACCTGTCCCAGAAAGGCCAACACTGCTACAGGATTGAGGAAGTTCTATGTTTTCCTTTATTTTGAAAAGGAATTTCATTCTGTATTTGAAAACAAACAAAAAAACCAACAACAACAAAAGAACCAACCCCCCCAAAAACCAACAAAAACCAAACCAACCAACCAAACCACCCCCCCCAACAAAACCCAACCAACCAAAAATAAAACCCACAAAAAACCAAACCAAAACCACACACAGAAAACACAAAACACTGAAACCTTTTCTGACAATGATTTTGTCGTAAGTGGTGTGTTCCTATGAAAATCTGAGTTATTAATGAACTGGTAGATTTGCAAAGACTTTTTTTTTTTCTCTTAAAAAAACTGCTGCAGACTACACAACTATGCTGGGCAGTTTGCAGATATCTAAATAAAAGATCAGAGAGAATTGAGCTGTGTTGATTTCTTGATTTCTATATGTGTGTAATTCTGCAACTTATGAGGCTGAGCTCTAATTCAGTCTTGGTCAGAACATGACTGCTTACATGTCAACTTTTCATCCAGAACTCTCAAGCTGCAGAAAGACTGTCCTCACAGTCACAGCCAAATATTCTCCTCATGTTTGCCTAAGATGCAAAGATGGAGCTCTGTAGTCCAAACCTCTTCAACACACACCATGTAAAGGGGCTGCCATCTCATAATGAATTGTTGATGTCCATTATAATTATCAGAGTAGACCTGGTATTTATCAGGGTTGCCCCAGGTGGTCCATTCTTGCCTCTAATGCTAGTAATATACTTGTTTTAAAGTGTGATACAGCCTTTGACACCTTAAATTTACTGTATACTGGTAATCATTCATGGCTTTTGGCAGCTGAAACATTCATGGCTAAAGTCCCACTGACAGCTGAGACAAGGCTCAGGCTGCTGATCTTTACTCTGTTTCAGTAGCTGATGCCAACTTAGAGTCAGTAATTAGCTACATGAAGCATTGCTGTCTATGGCCCTCAAGTGTATATTTCAGTGGAGAACAGCCTAGAATAGTACAGGATGCTGGTCACCAACCTCAGCTAGGTAGCACCAGAAGTCACTGATTTTTTTGGTTGCCTCCTAAACAAGACCAGTATCCAACTCAGTGAGCTGGCAGTGAAGTTTTAAGACCAGAATTTTTCCCAGTTACATCTGAGAAACAGGTTTCTTATCTATTCACCTCTTACCTACCTGTGAATACTCCATAGAAAAGTCTACCAGCTCAGATTACACCACCGGTGGCATCTATTGAACTGTTTAACATTGCCCTGGAGGGACTGCAAGTGTCAACATAACCAATTACTGCATCTCAGGAAGCAATCACAGAGAAGCTTTCTAGATTATCTCTATACTAAAGTCTTCGGGACAAAGCCTCTGTCCATCTCTTGTGCACCCACACAGCAAGAGTAGTAGGCTGCAGTGTCATAATGCCACATGGTAACATTCTGGCAATATCACTGTATCCAGAAACATCAGGATCTCCTATGACAGTGGTGTTGGTCTTTGGCAACATGAAAAGCTTACTTCTCATTTCTGCTTTTTTACCTTGTGTCTTTGGTATCCCTGCTTCTAACAGGAGAATGATGACAGACTCTCTTGCAATGACGGATAACAAAACCTGATTTCCTTATGGCTGCATAGGGTTACTGGAGTGGTGTGATGACAGTACTGTTATGTCTTATTTGGAGGTGATTTGGATCATGTGGACAGTGTCAGCATTATTGCCATTTGGCATGGAACTGAAAGGCCTAAAAAGCTGATTATGCTGAAGTGTTTGAAGAAGGGATTCGGAACACAGCCCCGAGAGTATTATAATCCTGCTCAAGCACAATGTGACTTAAAGCCCACTGTTCCGTTTCAGTTGTTTCCTCCCTGTGCCTGGATGCCTTCCCTATCCTTCAGACCAAAGTATACTTCTTATTTTGGATAAAGTGTTATGAGGTCTGAAAGAAATATTGTCGTCACCAGAGCTTACTCCACAAATTAGCTTTACAAAACACTACAGAATTAGAGCAAGCCTTTGTTGGTTCCTCTGGCAAAAAGTAAAAGGAGTAGCATTCAGGTTTTGAAAGTATAATTCTACCTGAGCTGGTTCTTCAGCCGGATGTTTATTAAGACTGGTTCAAATGGGTCACATTACCTTGGATGAACTGGTTCATAGTGGGTCCCTATTGTGGGTACAAGCTCTGCAAACCACCAACAGAGGAAGATGAATGGTTGAAATGGTCAGCTAATTTATAACAGACTAATAATAATATAAGGGATAAGTGAGGATCACAATGGGAAGAAAATGGTAAAGAACATTTATGATAAAGTAGTTTTTTAGATGCCTATATAATATTTATTGCCCTAGAGCAACTGGTGTGATTTAATAATATATGATTTAATAATATATTTAATAATTATAATAAAATATATTTAATTAATGCTGTGACACATCCAGATACCATCTTACCCTGAGGACCTTGTCTGCTTTAAGTCCCTTCATATGAAGTCAAGGGCATAAGACAAACACCCTAAAGCACAAGCTTTATGGTGTGTCACTGAAAGCACCATTTTGCTGTCATTAGTGCTCCATAGTTCTCTCTTGGGGAATCTAGTGAAGAAGCTTAGGGTTGCCCTCTGAACTGCTACCTCCTCTTGCTGCTGAACAGGGGTTGTGAGAGACATCCAAAGGCACCAGAGGACCTGGGCTTTAAAGTCTAGTTGTTGATTTTCTTGAGACTGTTTTCATTCTCATCTTTTGTTGTATTGGTATCTTTTGGATGTTGAGACTTATCTGACAGGCTGTCATGCATAATGGCTTGCAGAATGATTGAGTTACTTCCATTTCTGAAAGGTTCCAGGACATTGTTTGAAGCAAAATCCCTTCCTGGTCCTTCTGTTATCCTAAAGAGTCTTTCTGAAAATTTCTGCTTTGCCATGGCACAGACTGAGGAGACCATCAGGGCGCTCACGTCAGCAGCAATATTGCCTCTCTCTGAAGAAACAGATGTTCCAGCGCCTGTGCCCTCCCAGGGCCAGGCTTGGAGGAATGATGGGATGAAAAGTGGTGTGGTGGGAGAAGACTCAGGCAAATGCATCTGGGAAAGATTCGCTGCGGAAGACATCTGTATGCCAGAAACATACATGCCTAACAGGGTCAGGAAGCACCTGATATCCCTGTTTCACAAACTTGTCATTATTAGAGATATTGTCAGCTCAGATACTGGATCCAAAGTGAGTCCATAACACAGAAGAGTGACATAAAAAAAAAAAATTATAATTTCTATTTGAATTTTACCAGGACTGTGACAAATGTCATAGAATTATTCGTTTTGATACTTCCCAGCTGTGTAATGAAGGTCTGAGAGGACTTTTTGTTTGTTTCTGATTTTTGACACCAGGACTACCAGTTCTGATCCAAGCTCCTGGTTCTGTGCCTGTATTTCATCCAGTGATATGAAACTGCTTGAAAATGCATGAAAATGTATGAGGACTTTTGGGAGCAGGGATAGGATTGGGTCTTAAACAAAAGGACAGAGAGACTTAAGCATGGTTAAGTCATCAGTCTTTTTATTTAGGCTCTTTTTAACCCTTCACATCTTGCATTCCTATCTGCATAGTGGATCAGCTTAAAAATGAAGCTGAAAAATAACCCCCCTACAATTGTACCATTAGAGCCACCACCCACGGTCAGGAGGTGGATTGGAAATTATTTAGGTTCAGGAATTCTTAGAATAGAGCTCTCTTCAGAGCAAATATTTATCCTACCAGGCTGAGTGATTGCTGCCTCCTATCCTCTAATTTATTCCAAGTTTGGCATATATTCCCCCAAGAGATCAGAGAAGATCCTTTTCAAACACAGCCTGTGCCTGGGTTTTCCTGTGGGTTAGTCCTTGGCATCTCCCTTCACAACATTCAGGATCTCTCCATCATGCAAGTTCCTCAGCACCCTCATCACAGAGTTAGGAGAAGGAGCTAAAGATGCCATCTGAGGTACCTCTCTGTTGCACTGAGGTATTTGTCTTTTAATCATTTCAACATCTGAATTGGAAGGCGAGGGTTGGATTCATCTCACCCACGTTAGACCATCTGGAAGGTAAATACTTGGTCCTGACTAATCATTTCAGCTGTCTCTATATGCAGAGATGGCACATCAGGTATCTGAGCTGGGGCTGGTACCCATTACAGTGTGATATGATTCTGACTCTGCAGCTGCCTGTCCCTCTGCAGTGTTTTCTTAGGGAGATTGCATCATTAATTCTGACTGGATCTCCACTTTTAGGTGGGTTAAGATGAGTGGGATACCATTCATTTCTACAGTACTCCATCAGAATATGGTTCATTGCAGTCCATACATAATCCACAGTGGCCAGTTTTCAGTGCCTATCACCTACCAGATTGACAGTGCACAACTGCTAATTTTTCTTAGGAGCTTTCAATTAAAGATCCATCGGAACAGATTTCATATGGATATTGGATCATAAAAAACTGAGCCCTGCCAGCATGTTCATACTCAGGTTAGATGGGAGTTGAAATGAAATGGAGAAAATGGTCCTCCAGGATCTACACATTAGTCCATGTGGCACAACAGACAGACTCTCCCAAAGGAGAAATGATGTGGTTGTAGCTTTTGCAGTGTTTGAAGTTTAAAAGAGGGTATTTTACAACGCTTTCCAAACATAACTATGTGTCTATACATATGTAGGACACTGAAAGAATGTGGTGATTTACTCAAGGGCAAAATGATACCCCGCTTGCATAAGCTGTTCATCCCTTAGGCACTGTAAGATTATGCTGTCTTTTCCACTGAAGCCTTACTTGTGGCATTTAATCAGATCTAATACACTTGCTGTTAGACAAACACTGGGAGTTAAAGTACCATGAAGATGCAAAGAAGGCTGCTTAAAGCGGAGAGATCTTACCATATTAGGAATAGTTGTATTTACTGTAATTTAAATCTTTTTGGATAGTATTTAATATTATTAGCAGATAGCTTGAAAAGGTATGCAAAGGTACTTTAAAATAATGTTTTGAATGTCTGAGGGTAAGGATCTTGCACGTAGGTTGTGTAGAAACTGTTGCTGTCAAATGTATCTTTAATTATAAAACAATGTTTTTAGGAATTCTGTTTGAGACTGGGAAGTTTATCTGTTAGAGAGCTTGATTATCTCAGAATAAGAGCTAATGGCCCAAATCCTCTTCTGATACCTGAAGGACAAAATTATAATTCAGGAACAGTCTGCAGTAGTGGCTGTAAGCCATGTCAGTACTGCTTGGTCTTAGACCAGCTGTGTGATGATCTACTTTCCAGTTTCAACACAGTAGCTTCAGGGCTGCTTTTGCTTGTACCATTTTCCCAAATCCCCAGCATTGCTACAGGAAGACACGTGGGAGGCATGGGGAGGAAATGTGCCCTCAGCGGACAAGCCCACATTCTGGAGCATTCCTCCCAGACCCGTGCAAAGTAGCAAAATCACGTATTGAATTAGACTGGTAAAAGTTGCTTAGATTTTGCATAATTTTCATTTTGCTTTTGCAGTGCCTCTAGAGGCTTTTGGCATGATATTTTTTTTGTGTAGCACTATTGTGCTTTGTATGTTTTTGTGCACAGTGGGGTTGTACTAATTGATATTGACCACTCTGTGTTCATGTAGTGTTCCATTGTGATGGGAAAGCTAGAATATAAGCAGTTTTTTGGCTCATATATGTTTTATGTGTGAGATACATTTAAAATATTGCTACAGTGTAATTAAAAAAAAATCACAGAAGTGAAAGTTTTATTTTCCTTTTCAGAACCTCTCTTTCTTTCTCTGACAAACATCAATTAATTTAGTTCCCTGCATTTTGTAACAAGAGGTAAAATGACTGTTCTGTCTTCAAAGAGGATGGGCACTGCAAATTCTTCATGCTCCTGGGCAAATATTATTGATGTTATAGCAGGTCTTGGAACAGGGTGTGTATGTGACTTAAATGTGGATGGGAGATATTTAATTAATTGTAGAGGAATTTCTTTATTGCTTTTAGTAGAGTCTATGAAGCAATTTTGTACTAGAACTGTCTGGGACATCTCTGAATAAATGCCAATTTATCAAGTTCAAATGTTTTACAAAGAGGTATCATAATTTTAAACAAAAAAAAGAGAAGAAGAAACATTTTAGCAGTGTGGTCTCTAAAGTACTGGCCCTAGAAAGTGGGAAGTGCCCAGCCAAGGCCTTTTAATTGCTTCAAGATTATCTGCATTAAAGAACTGCTTATATTGCAGCCTTAGTAATTATGAGAACCAAACATTTATCCACACACATTTTAGTTGGTTTCTGGTATTAACTAAAAACTCTTTCCAGAGCAAACACTTTTCCTACAAACACACATAAAAAAAATCCCTCAGCAAACATCATAATCTTGGGAACACATTTTCAGTACATAAGATTATAACAGTTTTTCCATGAATAAAGAGTAATATCTTGTGTCATTACAGGCCCAGAAGTAGAAGCTTTATACTTTTGAGTACAAGAAATTTGCAGTCTACCAATGGAACCCATTGCCCATTGCCTGTCTCTGTCTCAAGATAATGTACTCAGAAGGTATAAAGCAGGTTGGTTTCAGGTATTTTATGCAGTAGTGTTACAGATAAATAATCTCAGTTTATAAGGAGAAGTATATGAAAAGTAGCTGCGGTAGCATTTCTAAATATCCCTTTAGATATTGTCCTTCAACCCACCCCCCCACCCCCCGTAATATACATGAAATCTCCCAACATCATATATTCTGCAGTGGGTGTGAGAATTTTGCATACATAAGTTTTGTATGAATTATGTAACTGATTCATGGTTTGCCACCTACATGTAGATAACTAGCCAAATTCTGCTGATATTACTTCTATGTGTCATCAGACAATTTTATATTGAACTACAGATAGTTTTATATTGAACCACAAATTCCTTAATAACTTCTCTGAAAAATAACTGTTATGTACAAATATATATGTGTTTCCTCTCTTGTTTTAGGCTTTAGTTTTGTTCACCAATGTCCCTTGATAGTCACTGTATGAACATCCATCAGTAAAGGTTCTGCTCCAGATCACACAGAACACAATGTGGGAAACTTCCGCAATGAAATTGAGCAATTTATATGAAGATTAATACTCATGTCTAAATCTTGACAGTAGCTTTTTAATCACATTTGGAACAAAACCATCCACAGGATGAGAAAAAGGGTTAATGACGCATCTTCCCTGGAAACAGCTTGGACAAACATGGCTCACTATATAATGTCATTTAAAAAAAAAAAAAAAAAAAAAATTATAGATTACATCTCACTGAATCAATTACTCCTGTAAATATAGAGAAAATGACTGTCTTTCCAACAAGAAGCAGCTGTGTTTTTCCAATACTATTAAAATTTGAATTATTACTAAAAGGAAAAAAAAATGAAGGGAGTAAGTGGATTATAGGCATTATTTGTTCCAAATGACATAATTCCACCACTGGCTCTGCACTAAGTATTTATGGTAAAATGATACTTCAGCTTTAAACTATTATTGCTGAACTTTTATTTGTATTTACTGTAAACGCTTCTCTATGGAATTGTTAATCACTCTCATGAACAAAAGAAAGAAGCAAAACTCAACATGAATAAATTTCAAAATGTGATTAATTAAATCTCAGCTCTGCTCGTCTCAGATTTCTTTCAGGGAGGTGATGGTCAGTAAGGGCTGATATAACCAGTTGGTCTGACCTTCTTTGTCTGCCGACTTACTCAGAAGCCGGATTAAAGCACATTTTATGGGAACACACATAATAATTTCTTGAAGACCTAAGGTTGTGATGAACTTACAACCTCCTGATAAGCTGATCCAATATTTAACTACTTTCACAACCAGGAAATTACATCTCATTTTATCTTCAGTCCCAGCTATTGGATGTTCCAATGCCTTTGCCTGCAAGACTGGAAACCCACCACTACGTGAACAAAACCTTTGTTCATGGATCAGATCTTTAAGAAAGCCAGTAGTACTCCTCAGTCTACATATCACAAATTGTGTCTTTTGTGACCTGAATTATTCATGGACCCCTTGCACACTCTGCAGTTTCCACACTGTTCAAATGGGACTGTCAAGAGTCTGAAACAGAGTTCTAGTAATTCCAGAATCCCAGAATGGTAGGGGTTGGAAGGGATCTCTGGTGGTCATCTTGTCCAGCCCCCTAGCTAAAACAGGTTTGCCTAGATTGGGTTGCACAGGAATGTGTCCAGGAGGGTTTTGAAAGTCTACAGAGAAGGAAACACCACAACCTCTCTGGGCAGCCTGTTCAAGTGCTCTGTCAGCCTCACAGTAAAGATGTTTTTCCTTATGTTTAGGTGGAACTTCCTGTGTTCTAGTTTGTGCCCATTGCCCCTTGTTCAGGCAACGCTGAAATGAGACTGCCCCCTGCCCTTTTGATATTTATAAGCATTGATAAGATCCTCTCTTAGTCTTCTCTTCTAACTAAACAGGCCCACATCTCTCAGCCTTTCCTCATAAAAGAGATGTTACAGTCCTCTAATCATCTTTTGTAGGCCTCTGTTGGACTCTATCCAGTAGTTCCCTGTCTGTCTTGAACTGGTGAGCCCAGAAATGGACACCATACTCCAGATGTGGCCTGACTAGAGCAGAATAGAGGGGGAAGAGAACCTCCCTCAATGTATGTCCTAGCAATGCTGCGTTCAGATGCAAAGACCCTTACCAGTTTATTCTAGTATTAGCCTTGGTGTGCATGCAAGCATCATATTAAAAGCCATGACCACAGCATTGAAACAAGTCACTGAAGAGGTGCTTGAGTTTTCCTAATGACTACTTCAGTGAGTTTCTCATCCTGTAAGCAGAGCTGGTGTTCTGGTGTTCTTTGTACTCAAATATACTACACAGCCTGTAGTAGAGCACATTTTGCTGGACTGTGATCAATAACTTTAATCTCTTTATTTACTGCCTCACCCATCTTGGTGGCATCTTTATTCTATGGATATGAACCATATGCCCTATGGTTCATTGATAAAACCATCAAATAACTATGGAACAAACTCTTCTAAGAGGTTTCATAAGACACTGTGGATACTGGATCTAGGACTGAGTATGAGATGAAACTATTTCATTAATATCTGAATAAGCAATCCTGAATAGTGATCAGCTTTTTACCTCTCCATTGGCTCTCATTGCACCTTTAGGATTCTTTGCTTCTGTCAACATTTGTAGAAGTTTTTGGAAGAAATTGTAGCTTCCCCTTGACTTATCTGCGTAAAGGTGACAGATGGGTTGAATGTCTGAACCTACCTTAATAATTAGTTTAGATAATTTCAGGCAATGATATAGACTACAAAAGGCTTAATTGTTTAAAACCTTATTTGAAGGCGAGTTTCAGCAACACAGCTATTGCAACTGGAGAAAAACTTGTGAGCAAGGCTTCAGACCCTTGTTAAGTCAAGATGCATGTTTTATGAATAGCTGTGCACTGTCCTGCAGTGATCGATCAGATTTAGAATAATGTTTCCTGTAACATGTTGCAGGTCCTGCCAATAATCAGGCAAAATCTTGTGAGGGGAAGATGGCAGAGTACTGCTGTGAGAAAGTGCACTGACAATCAAATGGCCAAGGGAAACAGGTGTATGATGGGTGGTGAGAAAGAAAATGTGAGCAAGGATATAACCTAATATGAATGCTTTCTGGACAAGTACCTCTCCAGTCTGTTTTAGTAACATGTGGTTTAGGCGATTCTTCATATGCACTCTGTAAGCTAAAACCTACCTTTCTTTCTAATACTTTACGCTACACAGATTGTCCAAAGGGCAGGATTTAGACTTGATGTTGTCCTTGAGGCAGTGATTTTGCAGCCAGAAATACAGGAATTAGCTTCTCCTCCCCTTTAATACAACAGATTTACCACCAACACAGAAGCCTATGAGGTATTTTCCTCCTCTACCTCTAATGACACAGATGCCTAAAGTTCTTAGCCTGAAAACCTGAATTTACCTCTGCTTCTCTCTCCATGTAGGATGAATGATTCATTCTGTTCTCTGATGCTGTTTCCAACTGCAAAACTGTTACATAAAGGCATTCAGGCCTTCTGCTTTTTATTCAGCTTTGGGAATTTCCCGTATTTAGCACCAAGACCTGGATAGAGCAACTTCAGGCTGGTTTTGAGTCAAGTGTCAGCAAAGCACACGAGTATATGTATTATATATATATATTTGTGCTACTTTTCCTTAATAGTGCATCTCCTGATATTTAACAGAGTCAAACTACTTCAAAATTCAATATGTTTAAGCTAAATACTGCTTCATCTTGTCCATAAAAGATCTTGTTTTATATCAACATGACATGTACTCAGTCCCAGTTCAAGAAGACTGTCATGTTCAGGAGGGAACTTAGGCATCTGTTTAAATTGCAAGACTATCAATGGAAAGAATGTACAGATGTTCAGCTAATGAATATGTATGGACCACACTGGGAATAGCTTGCACCCCAAAATAATTAGATTTATTCCTCTTGCTGTTACCTATTTTTAAAAGCAACAGTGAATATATTCTCCTAATGGTGAAGTTCATCTTAATTGCCTTCCTGGTTCTCACCAATATTTTTAACTTCTACCCGTGAGTTTTATACTTGTCTACAGATTCAGGGGCACTTAAATATGTATCTTCTGAGTAGGCAGGGCCCACACACAGGCAGCAGCTGTTCAACACAGTGAGTCTTCACAGAGCTGAGGGCTGACTTGTGTAGAGATGGGTAATGGGCAACTGAGGTCTTCTTTTGCTTCCTGACCCAGGTTTTCTTTCTTTGTAATACACTAGGATGCAGCTTCGCTGCTACCACAATTATGAACCATTTCTGACAAGGTGATTTCCAGTAGATGAAACCTTCCAGTTCATTACGGCTCTTTTGACTTTGGAAAACTGATAATTAGCATATGTTGAGATGGTATATCTGATGTTTTCTACTGTTGCCTCTGAAGCAGGAGAAAAAAAGCCATGAGTAATGGAACACTATTAAATTTAGCTTGGGAAGTGTTATTAATATGCTTTATATAAAGTCAAACAGGTATTTCAGTGCACTGTAAGCTGTTATTGAAACAGATTAAAGGCACTTATCACAGCATTCTAGATATCATACTATTCTCTGTCAATGTATTATTAAATAGCATTGTATATATGACAAATGTGTTCTCTAAGCATTGAAATGCTTTGTTTTCTTTGGGGAGGAGGGGATATGCAGCAAAACAGCACTATTGGGCAATATTTTTAGCTGCTGCAAATTAACATAGCTCCACTGGGAGTAATGCCAGGAATTTAAAATGAATGTTGAACTTACAGTAGAATCAGCTACTGTGGTACTTCAATGATATGGAAGGCTGGGGTGTAGGAAGCATTTGAAAGAAAGCATAATAGATTATCTAGGGATAAGCTTTGCTTCTGTGCCAGGTGAACTGAATAAAATATTTCAAGCGGTGAAATATTGAATGTCTGTAATATGTTTCAGTACTGGCATTATAAATGCTCTATGGAGGAAAAGCTGGTGCATACAAAAACCATACCTTTCTAATGCAGTAGAATTCCCTGTGTGCAGACTCCAAAGTAATGGCTAAAACCCCTGTTGTTTATAATCACTGTGGGGATTCGCATATTCTTTAATGAAATCCCTGTTAAATAAGCCATATGGTCATTATGCTAAGGTTTGAAGCAAGAGAAGAAGTAGTATACTGAATCAGAAATCAGATATGAGGCATAAGATGGAATGGTCAACAAATTTTCAGATAGCAAAACTTGTGCTTTAAAATTAGGTAATATTAGGAAGAAACCAAACAGTTTAGATAAGATTTTTAAAAATCTGAGAAGTGAAATGGAATATACATTGAAAGAAAGATATTTAACTATTTGTACAGTGTGGCTGAATGTTAAATGAATTGTATCAGCACTGAAAAATTCATCTGGCACCATGGAAGACAGGTCAGTAGAGTCATTTCTGTCCAGCGTGAGGTCCTAAAAGCAAAGCTAGAATATTGAAGGAACAGAGTAGAAAATACAACTGAGAGTAATCTAATATTGTGTAAATCAGTCTTTCCTGGAACGCAGTGTTCAGTTCAGGTCAGCTTGCCTCAGCAGCGATATATATATATAAACAGGAAGAAGAAGGGTTCAAAACTGGGTCAGTGACACCACAAACACTAAGTAGAACCCATCACCACCAGTCATCATTAAAATCAAGATTCATCTTATGGTAAATAAATAATGAAAACATCAACAGTAACAACAAAGAAGGCACCATCACAACTCCAGCTGAGGGGAAAACCAAGTAAGGAATTATTAGGGACAACAAGTGTTCTTTTCAAAGGTCATAAGTACTTTTCACCAGCTGCTTTCAGTTCACGGGATTCCTCACCAGCTGTCTGGACAAGCCCCATCTCTGTAAACCAGGCACAGGAATGGAGTCCTAGGTAACAATACCCAGCTCTGGCTGTGAATCTCAAAATGAAGAAAATTATTACAGAAAAGGAAACTGAGGCACCAAAGTAATTCTTCTATTTGGGAGGATTCTTAGCAAAACCAACATATGGAGGACATGATACCCATTAAATAACCCAGAATAAAACAAAAGCAAAACAAAATCATAATCCTGAAAGAAGAAACAAAGCCTACAGCCCACTAGGTGGTTCAACTGCTGCCAGGTTGGTGCACAAATCCACTCCTACATGAACTCGTTGAAGATATTACTGGAAGCAGAATCCCGGTAACAAAATGCAAATGTTTTTTTTTCATTTCCACCCCAAATTATGGCCACAATTTAGGGTCCTGTTTTTAGCCCTTTAGAGAATAGAAGTGAAATGAGGCATTTCACTCATTTAAGATGTAACACTAATGTGCAGCCGTTGCTGGTTTCTTTTAACATGCAATTATTTCTTCCTTGATAAGATTCAATTAATTGGTGAGATAATGAAGTAGCTATTCCCCAGGAATTCTTATGTAACTTACATTATCTTCTTTTAATACAATGGGAGATATTAAAGTTAGAAGTCTTTTGTTTCTTAGCTGTTTTCAGCTCTTTTGCATGTTCATTTTGCCCACTAAATATTCAGTATTGTAAAAAACTTCTAAACCTCAGGCATGCAGTGTTTTGACAGCACATCACTGATTTGCTCAGTGAATGTTTGTTTTGTTCTTATTAATTACAAATATACATGTAATGATACGCTGGTTTGATTTCATTATGTTACACAGGATTTCTAAAGCCATTGCCTAAGGAGTATAGTACAATCTGCTGAGCCCGGGGCAGAGTGATTTACAGACTGCTCTGCATTAACCTGTAGTTCATGCATAACTATTTTCCTCTCCTAATTAGACACTAGCCAATTGCACTATTTATAATTACTTAATATGATGAGGATTTATGTAACAGAGATTGAATAGAGAGACTTAACAAAAACACAGAGCACAGACTAAACATTTAATTAGCAGAGCAGTAAGTTTCAGGATGCTTGGATCTTCAAAATGTGCTTTCTATTAATTTGTTCTTTTGTTGTCTGAGACCACTTTCTCCAGGTGGAAGAGACATTGGCATCATCACAAAACCCCTCAGGAGTCTTATACAGAAACCACTGTCACAAAATCTTCTTAATGTGAATAAATGTGTTGATGCAGATAACAGTATTTCAAGCTCTACCTCTTAAGAAACAGGAGTAGTTGTTCCGTATTTAAAGCTGTCACTAAATTCTCTTACAATACAGATTATTGGGGGGTGTGTGTGGCTTAACTTCTCTTCAGATTCCCTACATCAGTTTCTGTTGAGGTAATTAGATTATTCATTCATACTGAAATCTGGAAAAAAAAACCAAAACAAAACTGCAAATAGCACATTTATCATTATGAGATCTGATGTGCTCTTGATACGTTCCTGTGGAGCAAAACTATTTCTGACCTAGTCCAGACCAGAGCTGAGCACTTCAGCTTTCTTAGCTTTTTCATCTTCTCCTTGAGTCCAACGGATTTCTTATTGCAGGGGCTAGAGAAACTCACACTGGCTCAGTAAGACCAGTTGCTTGAATGATTCATTCTGTAGCAAGCTGGATTAAAGTGATAATGATATGATTATGCAAGCAGTTGCTCCCTTGGTCTCTGATGCATCCTGTCTGAATGATGCAGGCTAAAAAGAAAGAAGTGCTTAAATATAGTGTATCCCTTAACTCAAGCCACACTGACAGAACCAGGTTAGGGTGCAACTGTCTGTGACGTTATGCCAACAGATCAGAGCTGAGCATCTGTGAGTGTGTGAGGGGAGAGATGATACCCTGATCAGCTGCGGTCAAACACCTCTTACCAAAGCAAAGGTGATAGCAAAGTAAAATGTTTCTGTTCTATTTTCAAAATATATCTAACTCTTTTGGGCTTATCATATCTGCAAAATAAATGAGAGGATTAAAACTGTTTTGCATAAAATCTGATCTGGAAGTATCTTGGGAGAGACAGAGGAATATTTACATTCAATGGCAGAAATACAATATATAAACAAAGCTATGAAATTTTCAATATTAGGAAAAGTAAGAGGAAGAAAAAAAGTTCTGGAAGAGCTAAGATAACAAACATAAAGCAATACTGCATTTCCATAATAAGAATCAAGAATCTCTGGACTGCTTCAAAAGAACTAAGCAGTAAAGAACATAGCTCATCCTTTGCCAGCACCTTTTTGGAGTGCTTTCAAACACTCCTCTTTAGCATTGCTCAACCTGAAACTTTTACACAAATACAAATGGATAAAAATGTACCACCATGAAACTAGCGGCTGAAATATTCCACATGTCATGGATAAAGTGTGCTGCAGCTTTCCAGAGATGAGAGAGACAGAGCTCTGGGCAAGCATCTCCCAATGAAGGATCATAGGGAGTCCTTGTGGCCTCCCTCTTTATGCTGATTCTGTGCAGTCCCATTTGCTCCCTGAGACTACTCTTCACTATCAGAGAACATATTTTATATATATCACAAATGAGCAGCAGTTATATATCAACTGTCCGGTGTAAATGAGCAGCAAAGGAGAAACCTGTATTCAGTGAAGGCATGGATCATCTAGACAAGGTACAAACTGAGCTATAGCAGCATATGTAGTGCATTTGCTTTTGAAAGATGCGTATATAGGTCTCTGAAGACAAGAGATGGAGCCTTAAGCAGTAGCAGGTATTCTGTGGCTTCTTGTGGGCAGCGTGTTTTGTCAAAAGAGAAAGGTGTGATATTGTCTTTCTTCCGGAGGAGACAAAGAGGGTGACTAAGAAAAGGCACAAGGCATTCAATTCTCAGTAGTATCATCTCCCCCAAGTAATTGAGAACCAGATATACGTATGTTGGATGCCACATGATGTTTTCAAAAAGATAAGGCCTTATGCTTAACTTAAAGACAAAGTTAAGCTACCATCTAATCATCATATTTCCTAATGCTACCCAGAACAATCTCTGGTGACTATTTCTAGTCCACCAGCACATACCACTGTGAAAAACATTTATATACTCTGGACTAATTCAACATATTGGAACAGGGACTTCTTTCAAAAACTCTGATGTACATTCAGTTAAGAAAATATACAAGATCAGCAGTGACTTGCTACCAACACAGCTCTTTTGCAGAGCAAAATGAGGAGACAAAGACAGTTGGATTATGTCAGTCCTGTGGACTGATGGGAGGTGTTGGAAGTACACACAGCAGGGAGGAAGTGAGGGATTCTCATGCTCAGGCTGCTGACTTCCAGATGTCTCAACAGCTGGGCTCTCTAATGGTATGGCTGACCTGAAAAGAAGGCCTGTTGTTGGCTGGGACAGGTAGCACTGCTGAAGCTCACTGAAGTATGCTTTCAAAATAAAGACTTCTGTTTGTGAGGTTTAGAATAATGTTGAAGTGACAAAAGATTAAGGGAAGAAACAAAAGCTCTAAGTTCTGCTTTACGCTATTCTTCTTCTCAATAAGGTGGGTTCTTACAAATGCTTTAAGTTGGTTTTGCCATTCTCTCTATCCACAAAATACCTCAACTATTATATGGATTCTATGAAAGACTGATGGAAGTTGCTATATAAAGGAAAACTGCTAGTTCTGTAAACTGTTGTACAACATATTCCAAAGGCTTTGGGCTAGTCATTGCTTCTATTTTTATATCATACTTGTAAAAACTGTAATGTTACACAAGGGCAACCAAGATCAACATACAGTTGCTTTGCTTCATGCTGTGTGAAATACTCATACTAGAAAGCTAAGGGTTTTTTTCATACATTACAAATATCACAGTGATCACATGAATAGTGCCTTTGACAAAAAGGGTTTTCCTTAATAAAGGATGATGCATGTGATGTGTTAGCTTTGTCACCCAAATCAGTCTCTTCTAAAACATCATGTACCTTCCTAAATGTGCTGAGAAAGTTTGTGCCAGATACTCCATGGATCTTATTCTAAAAAGAGTATTTATTTTTAGAAGGTAAACAATGGGAGGGTAAAGTTATCCTAAAGGTAATGTAAGGTCAGAGCTGCTCAGAGACATCAAATAATTTTTGCCTGGAAAAAGAATGCTGGCAGGCTGAGCTAATCGAAGAGTTCGGTTGACTGAACATTGGCTAACACTTTATGGCACTCTATTGACTTTCCAGAATGTGTCAATCCCTTCAGCCTCCCCTGCATTATTGTTACCATGAAAGAACAAGACACATGAAGAGCTCTGCTACAGTTCTAATTGCAAACAAGGCAAATAATTCTGAAATACTGCTCAGTGCCCTTTAAACCTTAGCACTTCCTCAAGCTGACAAAAAACTAAGACTAGTAAACTACTTGGAAAAAAGTCACTTTGCTTTCCCAAAGAGCCTCTAGAAACCATGTGGTCTTGATGTGCTTGTGAAATAACATCTGCTGTAAAAAAAATCCTCTTTTATTTTCTCCTTTCTTTTAATCCTGCCAGTTGTGCAGTCCTACTTACATGTTTTCTCAAAAGTCAATACCATTTGTAATGTAGGTTATATGTGATCTATACATCTATGTTTTCTCCAAAAAGGAAGTGCTTATTATCAGCAATCATTACCGCTATACCCCATTGCTCTCTTGACGGTTTACAATCAAGAATTTAAATCTCAGCTTGTGCTTCACCTTTACTTCCTAAAATCCTCCTTTACCAGCAGTCCCTGGCTGCCACAAGTCTTTCTCCCATGCTGCTCAATGAAGATTTTGTGGCTTTGCTTCCGTCCCTTCACATGAGCAGCAATCATTTTGGCCTTTTATAATAGTCTCTTCAATTTAATGAAGTAACATCCAGTCAAGTGCTGTGCAGATCATGAAGTAATTAAAATTTGTAAGAAAGGGATCATTGTAGTCAATGGCTGGAAGGGGAAAGAAATAACTACCCATATTCAATTAGAGCAAGAAAAAACTCCCTAAAAAGCTCCTGCTCTCTCAGAGAAAACAGATGGTTCAGGATTTACATGGTGTGTATAGCTGTACTGCTATGCTGAAAACTAGAGAACTTACAGAGCTGCTGGGCCAAATCCTGCACTCACCAGAGCACGTATCTACAATAATTCTATTAGCCTTTGTGGATTTATGTCACTGCCAGAGAAATCAGAATCTGACTCTCTTTTCCCTGCTTTATGTGATGAATAACATGCTCATTGTAAATGCAGAGCATCAGGAAAACCCAAGTGTTGCATGACAGGGATTAGTTTAAATGTTCTTTAAAGTGACTGGGCAACAATTAAGACAAATAGATGTTCCCGATAAATACACACCCTCATGTCTAGCTCCTGTTCTTAAAGTAGAATGCAACACTTTTTTTCAAACTTATCTTTAATCAGAACAAAAAGAACCCCTGGTCATTTGCCAGTCTGTTTTTCCTGAGGTATTTGCCCTAGCCAGGTTTGAAATGACAGCTTAGAGAGTGTGGAGAGAAATAAAGAATCTAAGATGACATTTTTTATTTCCTTTAGCTAGATTTCAGAATTTTATGACATTAAAATGCTGTCAGTGGAGGATCCAACTTTAAAAAAAACCTCTCAGGTTTAAACAAAGGCAAAGACATAATAAAAAGTGGGATGTTATATTGACTCTTGTTCATCCTTGTCACAGTTCTGGATATTAAGTGATTTTTTTAAGGTAAAGAAACGAAGTATTTTATATATGTGAGCACTGGATGTCTTCTGGTACTAAAAGCAAGTTGCCTATGAACTGGACAGTGCTTACAGGGGACAGCCATGGTGAGTCACCTGTGGTTTGTCCATTTGTAGGCTGACCTCTGGTGTGAAGATCACTAGGATGGTCTCCAAGCAAGAAGCAGTTTGATGCAGCCAACTTTGAAAAAGGAGTTGTGAAAGGATTCAGCAATGGTGGTAGTGGTGGGACATCAGGCCTGAGTTTGTATCTGGGCTACCTAGGCTTATGGGTCTCCAGTTTCTGAATGATTCTGGCCTCACAGAAACACAGGTCCTCCTGAGACTATCTGCTGAAAGCAATACTTCAGTTCACAGTCAGAAGCAGGTCATAGATAGTGATGTTTGGTTCTCGGTCTCATTGTGCTGCTTCTGGAGCTTTGTGACCCAGTTCAGAAAGGAGCAGGGAGGTAAGGAGAGGTGCACCTACTGTATTTTTTAAATTATTATTAAATTGAACCATCACAAAGCATGTAAAGGTTGTAATTACCATCAAATTAGTCTGATCTCTGTCTTTGTGTCTGAATTTGCAGGAGCTGTGAATCATTAGAAATCAGTTCATAAGCTGCTGTAACTTCTTGTTTACCTAACAGGCAATTATTCCTATTAATCACTTCTGATAAACACTTCTAGAGCTAATGACATATTTCCATAATTAGCGTTCCTAGCAGCCATTACAAGGCCAGAAACTAGATAATAGGCATCCTAAAATATTGTGGATATCTACCATCAGCCAAACATGGATTTACTGGGTAATGCAGATTTATAGCCCCATATTAGCACAGTGTGATGCACCACAAACTCTCACATGCTGCAGAAGAGACAGTGCCAGGCTTGCCTTCCATTGCATAAAACTCAGTAACTTAAAAAGGAGATACATTGCAGGTAGTGATGGCTTGCTGAAAGATGATTAGATGTGGCAAATAGTATTCTGAAAGGCAGACTTCTGCTGTAGCAAAGCTGGGAGTGGCAATATTGCAGCACCTAAAGGAGGAAAAAATGTCTTCAGGTCTCACACTGTACGGACCTCATGAGAAAGGGGGTAGAGGTTCCCATTCCCTGCCATGCCGACCTGAAGGTTCTTGCCATAGGTGACAGGATAAGGGAAATCTTCTGGTGTTTCTAATCTAAACCATATTTCTAAAAACATATGACTTATTGCTGTTACCATCAACCATTCCTGTTGATGTCAAGTTGGGTACTAGCATCAAAGGGTCAGATCCCTGTTCTAACATGTCTTTCTGCACTGGAGTATGAAGTGACAAAGTCAGACTGCCTTTATATCCCATATCATGACTGAAGCAAAACTAAGGTAGTGCTGTCGGTAACACAAGTTTCCATTTTTTTTCATGAGAGATCTGCACCTTTCTTTATGAAATAAAATAAAAAAAGACTCTTATTTTTGCATTTATAAGAAAAGAGAGCTGTTAAAATCTTCACAATACAAAATTCTAACCTTGATGAAGTTCAACAGGGACATGGACTTCTAGTGACTGACTACTTAATGTGTTGGTTTTTGTTTGAGATTGTCTGCAACTCTATCTGTAATTCCAATAACATAACAGGAAACATATATTTTGTAATGCCTCATCTTAATTATTCTAATCCTCTGTCAAAAGACTTAAAAATGCACCACCTTTATCTAATTTCCAGAAGTCTGTTTGGACATGAGCTGCAGAAAATGGACAATGAGTCATGTCCCAGACAGAGGCTGTGTGGGATTGATATTAGCAGAAATCTCTATTTATCTGAAATAAAAGTGGTTTTTTTGTTTAGCTGAATTTACTTCAAATATTGCCATAGTTGACAGAAATTCAGAAAAAGATTGTGAATTAAAAGTAGACATGTTTATGAAGCAAAAATATAACAGCAAGAGCGTATTTTCAGACTGATTCTAGCTGTTATCTTATGTACTCACAACTGAGGTGTTCTCATGTCAAAAATCCACACATAATAAATACCTTTTGAGCAGCTATATTGCAATTTAGATTGTACTGAATTTCCAAGGGAGAAATCTTCCTTAAGCTGAAAAAAACCAAACAAGTACAGAGCTGTAAAGTGTATGCACAAGAGGATTACAAATCAGATAAGCTCATTTTGAACAGGACAAGGTTCTCACATTTCACATGCTGTTGTGCTTGTTTTTTTCTTAGCAAATTATAGAAGCCCATTCTATTTGCTAGATGCATCTTACACAATTCAGAAAACACATTTTAGAAGCATTGCCTGGATTAACTGTAATGTCTCAACAAACTTAAACTTGCCTTCAAATGTTTCTTTCTTAATGGCTTGGATGTCTTGTCTGATATAGTGCTCATGATCATTCCTTTAAAGAAATGTCCTTCAGTGCCTCTAGGTAATAAGCTGCTAGAAAGGTGATCAGCTTGGCTATTGGGGTTACACTCTCATGCCTTGAAAACCTGATTGCCATTTTGCATCTATATATGGAGAGCCTGAATCCTGCTCTGCTGCACACTTTTGTAGTAAATGGTTCTAAGGTGAACTCTGATGATGACGCTGCAAGTGGGATTCAACTTCTATAGGAACATCAGTCTGAAATGGCAACCTAGGTCAACAAATTCCTTTCCCTGTGCTACTAGGCAGCCGCAGAGTCCTGAATGGGCTAAATAATCTGCTTCCTGCTATAATACTGCACAAGATTTTACTGGGAACAAACAAAATCTACAATTAAAAAAAAAAAAAAAAGAAAAAAAAAGAAGTGATCTACAGAATGGAAACAGGATAAATCAAAGATATCGTTAATATTGTAGGTTCCAGAATAGCAGGATCTGGGTCTTTTTGTTGTTGTTGTTTTGTTTGTATGGTTGGTTGAGTTTTTTTGCATATTCACAGGGATCTAGAACAAAGACTGTGCCCTTCAATCTTAGGGGAATGCAACAAAACAAGCAAAAAAACCCTAACCATTACACTTGGATTAGGGAAAAAATACCTCCTGATCCTAAACCTGGCTACCAGTTTAACTCTAAGCTTACTTCAAGTGGTACCAGGAGCAGTGCAGCACTGTGCTTTTGCATCCTGTTCTAGACACGTGGCCTATTTCCAGTTGGCTGGTCAGTAGAGGACAGAACAAAAGTCAAACAAAAAAAACCCCCTAGGAGCCAATTTATACATCAAGAGAGAAAAGGAAAAAAAAAAAATCCTTCTTGGCCCAAAGGCAGCCAGTGAATGCCCTGAAGCACAGGATTAATAAAATATAATATATGTCACAAGCAAGCAGTGATCCAATTTCCTTTCAAAACTACTTGGCAACTTGGACCCAAAGATTCATGTCTGTCCAAGGCTGCATTGGGTATTGAAAGGCACAGCTTTTGAAACAGTTTTCTGCAGGTATAAATTCTGACTCTGGAAAAAAGAGAAGCTTCTTATCTCAGCAAAAATAAATACTGATCTAAAGAGATATTTCAGAACCTGAAGTCAGCAAAATAAGTACTGGGTGGCCAAAACCCACTGGTAGCTGGGCAGCTGGGAAATGGAGCTGGAGAACAGAGGTGTGGGCAAAGGAATCAAAAGCAATGGCTTCACAGCATCATGCAAAGTGCTCTGCAAAAGCCTTCCACAACAGACCCCTACCCTTCTGTCTCTGTATCACATACTAAGATTAATCACTTTTGACATGCTATTACTGAGAGGACCAGGACACAAGAAGATATATGAGTAGGGCTGGGTACTTGACTGACTTTCTAGGAAGCTTCATTTCATGTTCTAGGCACCACACTTGAATTCTGTCATGAGGGTCATTTTACATCAGCAAAAAGAGAGAACATTGTGGTGGTTGTAGTCAGGATCATAGCAAAATGTGATCTGTATGCATTTGGAGACATGAGATACTTATTTCTGTAGCATCCTGAGCACTTTTTCTGGATGTATTTACTTTGCTTTTATGGTTTATTAAGGTTATGTTTTCCATAGGTTAATCAAATATAGAACATATGGAAGATGAAGAAATTAACCTCATCTAAGACTAATGTATTTGTGTACATGTGGGTATCTCTGTGACTGCATTTATGGGTAGGAAAAAAAAAAAAGAATAAGTTGTTTTTATTTATCTCTAGCTTGAGAAGAAAATACCCATTATTTTTATTGGAGTTAATATTTGTTTCAAAGAATATTGCTGGTGTTGCAGTAGTGCCTACAATTCCAACTGGAGATGAAGGCCCCTACTTGGCATGCACTGTACACATCTGTAATAAAAAACATGTCCTGTCCCAAAATCTTTCCATGTGCACGGTTAATTGGGAGGTTAGAATGGATACAATAGTCTGGAGCAGAATGAAGAAATGGGAAAGCAGTTTAGTCAGCATAATAGGCATCAATCTGAAATGAGGCAAAAACTGATCTTGCAGTGTTTAATCAAGGCAAAGGGTTCTGTTACCTTCATTCCCTTTTCTGGCGATCATATGTTGTCAGTGATATCAGTGACAAAAAGAACTATTACTATTTATCTCTGCAGAGGGATTTGGACAGGCTGGAGCGATGGGCTGAGGTCAATGGGATGAGGTTTAACAAGGCCAAGTGACAGGTCATGCACTTCAGTCACAACAACCCCAGGCAATGCTGCAAGCTTGGGGAGGAGTGGCTGGAGAGCTGCCTGTTGGAAAGGGCCAATGCCATTCTGGCCTGTATCAGAAACATGTGACCAGCAGGAGTAGGGAGGTGATCGTGCCCTGTACTTGGCACTCATGAGACCACACCTGGAGTACTGTGTCCAGTTTTGGGCACCACAGTACAAGAAGGACATTGAGGTGCTGGAATCAGGTTCAGAGAGGGGCAGTAAAGCTGGTGAGGGATCTGGAAAGCATGCCTAATGAGGAGAGGCTGAGGGAACTGAGGTTCTTTAGAGAAGAGGAGACTGAGAGGAGACCTTATTGCTCTCTACAACTACCTAAAAGGAAGCGAGGATGCTGTTGGCCTCTTCTTCCAAATTACTAATGATGAAATAAGAGGAAAAGGCCTCAAGTTACATCAGAGGAGGTTTAGATTAGATATTAGGAAGAAATTCTTCACTGAGAGAGTGGTTGGGCACTGGAACAGGCTGCTCAGGGAGGCAGTGGAGTCATCATCCCTGGAGGTGTTTAGAAAATGAGTGGATGTAGCACTTGAGGCTATGGTCTAATGGATAGAGAGATGTTAGGGTGAAGGTTGGACTCAATGATCCTAGACGTCCATTCCAACCCTAATGATTCTATGATTCTATTTTAGTATGTACATATTACAAAGAGACAGGGCTACCCTGATCCACATGATAACAACAACAACAAAAAACTTTTTTTCCTGTGTAAATAATAATGGTAATTTTCTTTATACATATTTAATACTCTCAACTTAAATACAGCTTAAATTGTTTACAGCTAAAAGTCTCCTTCAGTGCACAAGATGTGTGAGAAATACTGACTTTATGGTACATTTCTATTCACTTCCTTCTGATGGCAGATATTGCTGTCTCAATCCAGGTGATTTTCACACTGCCAAAATCACAATGACTGAACTGAAGCGGTCCCTTAGATTGTCTTTTAAGGCAGTTTGGCAGTTGTCAACCTGTTCAAGTTGCATGAATGAATATATTTTTTGAAAAAAAATATTTCTAGATAGAAAAACATAATTTGCCATAATTCACAAGCTAACACACAACTTTAATTTTGAATGTGTTGCATTCTTTAAAAAGTAAAGAAATAAAATTTAACTTCTCAAAAAATAGACTTCTTCAGTTTTGTAAATCAAAAAATTTCTCCAAATATATATCAATAAAAGAGACTTTCCCTCTTCATTTAATACATAAGCTAGAGACTCATGAATTATAGCTGTTAAGCACTGACTTAGCCAGCATCCCAAAATAGAGAGGGAAAACACAGAGTAAGAAAATGCCTTATATCTCCTTCTGGACAACACTTTCCAAAGCCTTCCTGATAAAGGAGAAGAAAAAAGGTTTCAGAAAATATTTCTTTTCTTTTCTTTTCTTTTCTTTTCTTTTCTTTTCTTTTCTTTTCTTTTCTTTTCTTTTCTTTTCTTTTCTT
>JANIJG010020956.1:149744-183952 GCA_024611175.1 Megaceryle torquata
TCTGGTTTATACAATTGTAATCCCAGTTATTTCAGCAGGCATTTTACAGTGTACCGTCTGAGGCCAGAGTGGGTTTCTTACAACAGAATTGAGGTGATTTGGTCTTGGAGTGTATCTTTCATCTTGTGGGCTAAAATTTTTTACTGGGAATATTCAGACCATAGCTTTTGTACACATTTTAACTGTTGTGTATAAGGGCCCATATATATATAGCCTTTGTGGAAATGAAAGTTTGAAATCATGCTGAAAGCTTCAAATATTTGAGAGATTCACCATTCAGAGATTCATTAGATCTACAATTCCACTAGCAAAAAGGATTGTTTGCAGATGATCTGGTTTTCCTATCTATGCGTACCCCTTCTCACAAAGCATGTATTACATTTAGTCTTTTGTCTCGTGTAGGTCAGTAATCTATAGGTTTGAGGTTTTCTTTTCTAGTTTCTCAGTCCACAGTATTTGACATTAGACCAAGATCATTTTTTTGCATATTTCAGTGTGAGTGATGATTTCATCAGAATCTTAATTTAGGGGCTCCAAGATGAAATTTTACCCTCTGTAATGCTTAGTTTGCATTGTTCATGGACAAACACAGTGTATACCATGCATCTTTATAAGAAAACTTCTTTTCCTTAAATTTTTTTGCATTAGCAACATAGTCCCCTGTTAAAACAAAATTTTTCACAGGGAAAGTGAATTGTGTAACTACACAAGCATCATCTCTCCCTTGATTAGTACTACATCCTGATGCTCTTCATTCCACATCCTTAAGTGTGCACTGCAGGGTGGTGGCCATTCTTCTGTTAAGAAATGTTCTCTGTAATGCTCAAATGTTGTTAAAATGTGGGTAATGTGTCTAAACCCACTGCAGCCAGCCATAATGAAGTCCATTACAACATTTCTCTTATACTGCACTCCTCGCTGTAGCACATACATTTATGAGACTCCCCCCAGGCACTGCATGACATTCTGAGGACAGAGTGACTGAAATAATGAGTAGCCACCATGCAGTAGCATGTCATTTTGCAGCAGGGAACCTGTGTATGGTAGGCATGGTGCCACACAAAGATTGATTAGAACCAGATGGTAAAAAATGCATTGCAACTGGCACCCCAGTGAGCTTGCTGGAGTGATTATGAAAATGGTAGACTGGTTCTTCTGAAGCATACACATGTTCCCTAAGGCACTTTCTGGTGTGGTCCAAGTTCAGATGTTGGTTGCAATTTACCACACTGCTGTATAAATGTAATTATATTGGTGGTGTACACTGCGGTACAGAAGTCATATGCCTACCAAACTCCAATCAAGACAAGAGATCCTACAGTCCTGTTTCTGGTCCGGAAATCAGAAAAGCTGCATTCAGTTCCTGTCTCTACTACATGCTGTCTGTACCACTGCAGTATCATCCTTGTGGGTAAAGGTCTAATCCAGTTGCTGTTGTGGGAAAAATTCCCACTGACCTGCACAGAAAGAGATTTTAATTCTTAATCTTCATGTTCCTCATCTAGTAAATAAAGAAGATATTTCATTTCTCCAGGTACATCTGTTTGTTCTTTCTTTATTTAGACTATAATCCCTTTGGACAAAGACTTGCTAATTTTGGCTGTTTTGTAAGATTAATGTCAATAATAACCTGTTTCATCCACAAGTTAAGTAAAATCAGCATGTGACAGCCCAAACATCAGTACCATAGGTTTATAAAAACCAGGTGTGCTCACCAGTGGGTAGAAAAATACAGCTAACAATTTGTCAGAGGCTTACATGATCATGCTGTGGCATGCAAGTAGTCCTGTCCTATGGTTAGTCCTCCAGTGCTTTTCCCACACCTTCACTGCCAGGACTACACCAGATGCCCAGAAAGAATAAAGATGTTTTCCTCCAGTTCACTGAGAACTTAGAGCAGCTCAGCTGTCCCAAGCATGCAGAACAATTAGATCATTTTCTATAAACTACACTCACAAAAGTCTGATCATTGCAGCACAGCTGATACTTTGTAAAGTGGCCATTCTCAGTTGAGCTAGATTAATGTGGTTAAGAATATTAAATTTACTCTTAGATAATGTCTAGAAAAAAGGCCCTCAGTCTCAGCTGAGATCTCTCTGGATTACAGTGATATAAATAATACTTTAAAAATTACTGTGGGAATTAACTGATATTTAGCAATTTCAGTTTTATTACAGCACTTGCCCTTTGAAAGCTGAAGATAAAGTGATAGATTCTATAGGAACATTCAATGCTTGTAGAAACACAACTGTAATTAATGATGACAGAAAGATCTATCAAGACAAAAACGTGATGAAATCTCATAGCAAGTTTACAATTAAAAAATAATAAATTGCAACATAAGCACATTTAAAAAACATTTGTTTTGTTTGTTCTACATGTTCAGCAAAAGTTTTAAATATGTGAGTACTGAAAGCATTTCTTGGGGTTTTTTTTTTGTCCAGAACTGCTGAATTTTAAATTATATGTGTAGTTCTTCATTCAGTGAGAAATTCACTCCACTGGTGAGACCATGCATTCCTAGAGTCTAGTAATATCTTATTCCAGTGTGATAGATTTTGTCTTACACTACAGTACAGACTGAATAATTTTCCATTATAAGTAGGACTGTTTTCTCACTTCAGCAGAAAAAAAAAAAAAAAAAGCTTAATTTTCATCCCACCAGCATTTAATTCACTTTGGTCTATTTTTCATTCTAGCAACTTGTGTAATTCATACCCATCTGTTTCTCTGCAAGTCAAGTGATCATTTTTATTTTTGAAATGTGCTCTTCTTTCTGTATATTGCAATAAATCTTAGAATAATATTTTGCTGACCGATTGACTATTTCCACTTGTTGCAGAAGACATGTGAAAAAGGAGTACAAATGAGTTTCCTTTTACACCCATAAGGTTCACAGTAAGTGCAAAAATTTTCTTTGGTTACAGCAAAACTGAAAGCAATTATTGTCGTGAATGCCAGGTTTATGCTATGTGTTCACAGGCAAAAGCAAGCTCTAGTTTCTAAATGTAAATTATTTAATGCAGTCTCTCAGCTCTAGAACAATATATAAGAAAAAGGAGCAGAAAAATCATAGCTTAAATCCACACGGCAGAATTCTGCTCAGACCATGAATAGACAATGTGAAGAAAAATGAACAAAGAACGAAAAGCAAAACAATAGGAAGAAGGAGATGGGGATATTCAGCAGCAAAAAAAAAAAAAAAAAAAAAAAAAAAGTTAAATAATTCTCAGAGGTTGCTTATAATGGAAAATTAGATCCTTCAGTTTCAGAAGAAAATATGAATGTAACTTAAAACACTGAACAGTACCTTTATTATCAAATATTTTACTTTTTTGACTCAATTTGCCCTAGTTCTTGCTCACACCAATGGGAAAAGTCTTGTTTTTGACCTTAGAAGCACTGCTCAGTTTAGGCTCCAGCTGCTGCACAAAAGTAAGATCTCCTTATGTCATTCCCTACTCACATGGGAGAGACCAGAGCAGCTACTAGATACAGATGTTTGTGGTGATTTTCTCTGTCCCATACTCAAAGGGAAGAAGGAGAGCACGGTGCGTCAGAGATGTATCACCTTCATGGGCTGCTCCTACGAGGAGGAGGTTACCCAGCACACTTTGTTCAGAGCTACTGCTGAAGACACAGCCTAGTCTTTGGCTTTTTGGCTCCCCTGGCAGTTAGGCTTTCTCTTTTGAAACTTACAGAAAAAAATCAGTTGCTTTAATGAGACACTTGAAATAATATCACACACTGGTGAATAGCTGTCTTGGAAGCAGGCAACCCCTTCACTGTCCTTCCATAAATATAAAAGATTTAAAGGGGGTCTGCTCTCAGTCGTCTCCTTCATTTGGGAATAAAGTATTGGCTCCCTAGATTTGCTTTTTCTACTGCAGGGCTCCTGGAACAAAGCCAAAGAATAATTCCAATCAACTCTGAATATACAATAGACTTAGTTTTGTCTGGTTTTGAGGCATCCTCACTTTATTTTCAAGCCTATCTGGCCAAGGACATGACTTTTGTAAAATTACAGCCTTTGTTTTTTCTTATAGCTGGCTGGCAGGCAGTTTCCCCCTCTCCCTTCTCATTAATTTTGGTACTTCCTTGACCAATTTCAGCCCCGTATAGCAGATGGTTAGAGATCTCAAATACAACAAACATCTACACTAAAAGATAGATGTTGATTAAAGAAGACAGAACCTACTCATGCTTCCTCTGAAGTAAAGGCAGAGAGAATTCAACATGATCTCTTTAGCAGCATTTAGCTGGTCAGTCAGCAGGCACGCCCTGACTGGCCAGTTAGTATGCACATTTTACCAGACTACACAGCTAAAAGCCACAAAAGTGGCTTGGACTAATAAGAAGTGTTGGTGAGGGGAGAGCTAGTTAACACCAGCAGGCTGGAGGACTACTATGGTGTGAAGAGAGGGTATGGGGCTTTGGCTTTCCCCTATGCATGTACTGCAGGGGAAACTCAGAGGAGGACAATAGGGCAATAGGTATCATGGCAGCAAAGCAAAAGAATGTAAAGCAAGAGTATTGGGGTGAGAGTATTTTACCACTGTACAGACCCAGGAGAAATCCAGATTCACTGGTTCCACTGGCTGAGGATTAATTGCTTTTGCATAGTTACCTCACCAGGACTTCAGGAGTGAAAAAGAGTCCATGGTTTGGAGATACTGACAGAGCTCAGACAATTGGGTGTGCAGTATAAACCTTTCTGCTGGGAAGCAGGCAGGACAGAGGAAGTCCACTGACAACTTCAGGAACAGCCCCAACCATTTTGATTCAAAGGAATCCCAGAAACCTCAAATAAAACAAACACTTTTTACTTTCCCTGTTCAGACAAGTCAATCTGGGACTAGACAATCTGGGACAACCTGGCTCATTGCTTTTCCATTTCAATTTCACGTCTTGATTCTCTGCTATCTTAATTTGTATAACTATATTGCTTCTTAATTTCCATGGATTTGAATTGGGAACATGGAACAGCAGAACAGGAAATGATTTACCAGTCTTGCAGGATCCTCAGCCTTATCCCACACTTTACTTGACCAAAATTGTAGTTTTTCAAAAACATCAGAGGAAACAAGACAAAACCTATACCTTCATGCTGGGATAGCCCTGGAATGCCTGATGTGGGCATTCACACAGGATCTGCATCACCACCTGAACATTCAGAGGAGTTAATTTAGAAGGATTCAGATCCAAGTGTGTAGCAGTTTATGAATGATATATATAATGGTGCCTATAAACATACAAATCTCACAAACACATATCTATGAAACGCTTATCTGTATGATGTGTGATACAGAAAAACCTACCAGAACTGTCTTCCCAGCCCTGCCATCAAAAGCAAGATTTTTCAATTTTCAGGGGGTTTTTTTTATACATACATGTATTGCATGCATGTTTGTGTCTCTGTAAATACAGATATGTGCATATACAAAAATATGAAAGTGTTGTTGTATTTGCAAGTACAATTACAGAAATCAAAGTGAGTGTTTTTTTGCAGGCAGCTCCCAGTGCAGGGAGGTTGGACACCTGTTCACCTCAGCCATCAGTGAAGCCACAGGACTGGCACAGGCCTACCTCCATTCAGTTAAGGTGCTTGTGTTACTGTTTCTGAACTATTTTATTTTGCCAGTGAAGGTAATCGGTCAGGGTTGCTGAATTACAGGGTGAGATGGCAATGGCCTGTCTGAGCAAGTACAGTGTCCTAGCAGGCTGTAACAGCCCTTCGTTGGATTTGTCAGCCAAAAGGGAAAGCAGCACAGACCAATTAGAGAGAGTTATATTCCTGCTGAGTTGTCCTGATGGGCATATAAACTACTGCGTTATGCACATGTCCTTTAATAGATTAAATAATTAAGCAATAGGTGGACATCTCTTTCTTAGAGTTTAAGATCATTAAGCAAATTTACTTGGAAACATTCCTAGACTTGTAATTATTCTTATTAGATCTCACAGTATCACAGGATGGTGTGGGCAGCCAGCATCTTTCCTGATGCAGTTCAAGTGATGTGCTTCATGCTGTGTAATTTGAAGTCAAGTCATATTACTACTTGTCATGCTTTTTTTTTCCCAAATTGAAATATTTTGCTCTCAGCACCATGCATACACGATATCTTAGTGCTATTTGCCTTTCAGCAAGCACTACTCGCTCACCAACAATTCACTTGAAAAGTAAATAGATCAATAAAGTGACAAAGCAGTTGATCACAAGAGTGGCCATTACTGACTTCCTATTTCTCAGTAATGGTCATCAGGCAAATATATAGGAATGACTTTTCTACATAAAGAATAAGAAGAAAGCTAGCTGTACAGGCTACATATACTAAAGATTACCCTGTCCCCCTTGGAAGAGAACTCAGGCTGAAATGAAATAATCACAGCTTATCTCCAAAATGGCAATATTCTTTGCAGTGCCTTTGCAATTTCATAATAGTGATTTATGATATAAAGGGATCCTTTCTTCTCTACCAGTACACACTTCACATTTAGCCAGAACTTGGCTGAGATCCACTGTCAATGTGTGGTGAAGGAAAAGAAGAGCAGTTGAATTTCCAATCGTTTGCTCAGACCTGTGTGAACCTCTGCTGACCACCCAGAAAGCTCCAGCCACTCATGAATGCTACAGCCACATCAGTGTATTTTCCCTTTGAAAAGGCTTGCCCCTCATTATATTTGAAACCCAGATGAGCATAGGAGTGGAGGGAAGAATAAGATGAAAGCAGAAGTGTGGTTCTATCTCATATTCCAGTCTGTGTACTAACAAGGCTGTTTGCATAGCAGATGATCATGGTCCCTTCACTGTCTCCAGTGCACCTAACCAAGGAAGTGTCTTTGATGCTCTTGCTTTGTATTTGAATATGCAATTTTACCAGTTACTGAAAGTTTTTCTTAGTAGATGGCAAAGATTAGCATCTCTCAACATATCAAAAGATTTCATTTCAATGGAAATGAATGATGGTTTTCTAGAATTAGTTATTTTTTCTAGTATTCCATTACTTGAGAAGTCAAGGTGCTTACATTGGAAATTTAAGTGGAAAATACCTAGGTTATCTCTGAGCAAGTATGGTTCAGCACAGTGTCTTTAGTCTCTCTGGAACAATTCCTTTGTGTCTGCTAAACCTTCTTATAAAGACATTTTGCTCCACATATCCCAGGGCTCCAAAGCTATTGGTGGGTATCACTGACTATCCAGTTGCTTTCCCTTTCTAAAAGTCTCTTCTGATTAGGATCCTGGTTTACAATTAACCTTTACTTGGCACTTAAAATAAGACAAAATACTAGGATGCATTTCTGTTCCTCTGTTTCTTCCTCAGGGTGAGCACTCTCTAAGCATAGATCAGATTCATTTTCAGTTTCTAATATATGGCTTCACCTCCAGTCAGTCCATCTCCTTCCTTCTATATTGTCCTAAATAAGCTTCTTCTGAAGCAATCTGTTGTATATTTGCTAAACCTCTGTTTCAGGTGATTTTAACTGCTCAAATGAAATGGTCAAAGGTGTCTGGAAAAAATCCATTGCTCTGTTCAGATTTGAAAAATCTGTCTTGAGTAGTAACCATTACTTACACTCAAGGGTATCCCATTTGAATGGATCATCATGGAAAATCAGAGACCACGTATTTTCATTTCCATACAGGATACGGGATTGTTCTCATTACCTCATGTAAAAGGGAAGTACAGGAGGCTAAGAATTCCATGCTCAAAGTGGCACACATAGTTTAACACAGATGTACACAGAGGAACCACACAAACTTCTCCAGATGACTACATGTGCTTTACAATAACGTCTTTGTGGCAGTAGAGTTTGAACAAATATAGAAGGGTGACTGTAATTCCAACATGGAAAGTTCCACTGATCTGGAGAAACAGGAACCACAAACACTAGTATGACCTTTTAAGTGGTGGGTGGGATTTTTTACTGCCTTATCAGTAGGGGCATTGGTAGCTGTTTTCCCTCTCTATTGCACTTACAGACTTTGCACCTCTCTTCAGTTGATTATCATTTTGAATTTTGCCACAAGATCATTCTGTTTCTATAGTGATCTTGGCATCAATCATGGAAGCTCATTTCCTATCAGTCATGGTTTATTTACGTCAATGAGTGCATTATTTTCAACTGCGTTTCTCTCATTCCTGCATCATGTAGGTCATTATATTTATATGCAGCCGAGACCAACAAGTTTCTAAAATTGCCAGAATATTTAGAACAGTCAGACAAACTGTACTATGTTCCTGCCTATTAATGTGCCATTATGTTGGGAAAACAGAGCATAAGTAAACACTAATTAGGAAAATAGGTAGGAAAAATAGACAATTCCAGGACACTATTCAGAAACAAAAGTCTAAAAGATATTGGAAGTTAAAAAGTCAGAGCATGCTAGTTTTACAGAGACAGTATTGAGTCCTAAAAGCTGCACCAGAGGCTTAGCAGCAACAACATCAAAAATAATAGTGAAGGGTAAGAAAGTCTTCAGAAAATCCATTATTGTTGTTTATGCGTGGTTGAGGTTCTGGCTGTTATTTACTGTAACATGTATAGCACAGGCCAGATCTCATGTTCCGATCTACCTTTTAAGAAGGCAGCTGTAAATCTGATAAATGAGCCTTTCTAATTCTATGTACTGAAAACACTTCACAATTGTCTACATCAATATGTCTTTTTAGCCTTCAGTAGCCACTATAATGATTTTTTTGTTCTCTTGGATTATGAGTGTGTATGATGAAGGAGGCCTCTGTTTCTAAATGAGGAGGGAATTCAAGAAGAATTTGTCACTGAAAAGGGACAGCTAGTAGGAAAGGACAAAACTTTACCTAGAAATGATTTATTGTTCTTCCAGCACAAGTAATACAAAATGTACTGATGTAGCTTAGCTACGATCAAGTACGAAAACAGGGATGTTGTTCAGGAAATTTATTTAAGTATGTTTGACTTTCTCTGATTTTAAATCATGTTTTCAATAGAAATATTGGAATTATAGATTATCTTCAGAAAAACCTTTACAAAGGAAATGGAAGCAAGTAGCAAATGCTTCCATTTCAGCGGAAGACAACTAGAAAAATGTGAAGTTTTGCAGTGAGGATGGGCAGATATGAATGTAAGTGCATTCCTTTGTGATCACTTTTCAGTAACATGCTTGAGGGGGGAAAGGCTAACAAGAATGAGTGTGCAGGGATAGATATTGAAGTACAGCTACCCAATTCCATGTTTATATCACTTCAGTTAATATAAACCTGTGAAATCCACTTAAAACCCCAGGTTTTTTGACTTTGAACCCAAGTCCATCTTAAGCCCTGCCACAAATGCTGCTAGCTGTTTTCTTAAAGGTACATCCATTTGGAACTTAAGGACTTTGCAAAGCCTCTCCCTAAGGCAAGAACTCTGATTAGAGTAAAAAGGTTTATAACAGGATTTTCGGGACAGGACCAGTTATCATTTGCATTTATGTTTCTCTCAGTTCTTGGAACAAGTGATTTCTTTCCTGTTGTAATCTTGCTGTCTCAGTTATGCAGGAACAATTCTTTTTGTTAAATAATATTATAACCTCCAGCAAAGCTGTAAGAAAAAGAGAACTAGAGTGGAAAGTGGTTGAAGATCTTACTCCCTAGCAGTGTGGAACACTGAACTGGCATTTTTGATAGGTTTCTTGTTGCTTTTTTTTAAAATAGATAAACTGATAAATACTATACTAGGCTTAAGCAAATTGCAGGTTGGTGTCAGGTCCATAGCTGATGTGCATTGACATTGTTTTGTTCTTTTGGCTGTTCATTTCAGACAACAGCCAATAATCTGATATCCAAGAAATATGAAATTTTATTACTTTAATTCTGACAGTGTTCAAGGATACAAAAGAAGGTTGCTCTATGCCTAGAACAGCTCATGTTCAGATTCTCTAAACTCCATACCACAAAGTAGGACTGAAGCTACAGATCCCTAAAAAGCCCTGCCACTGCTGCCTCTTCCCTACTGTAACCAGTTTCATAAGTGTAACTTCCAAGCCTAGGGTGATTTTGCTGTTGGACTTAGGCACCTCCAAAGCTAGGTTCTAACTTGCTGGGCATTGTCACCCAGATCTCTCTGTGGATCTGAGCCTGAGAGAAAACACCGCTGAAGACACGTGGATTAAGCATAACAGTATCACACACAGACACTGAAGCAGAAATGAGATGAAGGTTTTAGTTAGAGTCTGTAACTAAACTCAACAGCTGACTCAGGAAAACTTCTGATCTAAGAATCATTTAAAAAAAATCTAAGCTATTTCTAATGAGAAAAACAAAGGAATTAAAGAAGATATACAATAGTAAAAAAAAGAACTTGAGGCACATGGTTCACTGTGTCAAATGACTAGAAAAGTTGCAGAGTAATTCAAAATAATATAGCTACAACCCAAAATAAAAGAAAAATAGTGAACATCTATATGCTATTCATTTCCATTTTTATCTAATGTTTTCGAATCAGACAAGTGAGACAAAAGACAAGCACACTGATAAAGTATAAGGAAAAGAGAATGCAGATTCCTAAGATTGCAGTAGGTAGTAAAAGATTGGTATTACAAATAAGGCAGCATGTGGGTCACACTTATTTGTAGGTTGTGTGAGTGCTGTCACGTAAACATGTTGTATTGGTCAGGCTGTAGTATAGACACATAACCTTGAGTCATCCTGAAATTTGTGGTTGCCATCATGCAGTACATCCTGGCTCCTCAGAACCAGGCAGTGACAGCAAATCTGCCTGCTTTGGAAGCCCTACCAAAAGAAAATCTCTGCTAGATTAGATAGAAAGATATTCCATATGACTAATGCTGGAGCAATACGATGTTACTGACATCTGCATTTACATTCATTATAAAATTGCAGTATGTTAGTTTTCTTTTTCAAGAAGACTAATTTAATTTCTATGTTTCTCTGTCTGTAGCATGTCTTTGTGGAACAATCTTTTTCTTTTTCTCAAATAACTGATTTTCCTAACATACCAATGAATTAAATAGCGTAGATACTATTGGTAAGATGCTACGCTTGAAAAAAGAATGTTCAAAATAATGGTCTTCTAGCTTCCATGGAAGAATATTTGTCACTGTGTGAATGGCCAAAGGATAGCCATTTTGTCTTGTTCCTGTGTCCATCAAAATGGTGAATGACAGGACTGCTCCTCATACCTTTCTAGTTGGAAGCAGTGAAAAGAAAAACAGTCAGTGGCCTCAACAGCTGGGCAGTCATGTCTTGGAGCTGAGAACTGCTATGGATGCAGCTGTGAAATTCTCATGCCTTCTGTCCCCATTTGATCAAAATTGAATGTTGGGACTCTTCACTGCATACTGGAAGAAGACAGGCTCGGACTTTTTCTGATTTTAACACTTTTGTTGCCTGTCTGATAATTTTGCTCACTAGCATGCTCTGTGGGCATTTGAAGCAGCACAGCACCAGTCTGACTAGTGTCCCAATTTCTGAAGCATCCTGAGGCAAATTACCAGACAGCAGTACTCACAACAGTCTTTTGCCACATATCCATCTAAAGAGATATGACTCGGGAAAACAGAATGGGAGCTTTACCCTTTACCATGTGCCTCATGTACAGGCAGGACAAACCAAAATGCTTCCTATTCCTCTTTGCTGCATTTCACTCTCCCTCTGCACAAATATTAGTGTATTCAAGATGTGGGAGAAAGCATTCTTGTGTGTACAAAGATTTTCAGCCACATAACCTCTTATTAGTGCCTCACTAAGCCTCTCCCATCCACACTATCTACTTATTTCTTCAACCGGAAAATAATTAGCACTTTTTCTTTTGCAGTAATTGATAAAAGTCTAATAATTTCTTTCTCTAATTTTCTTATTACTCAGTTCATGGGCTGAGACGGTAATTTATTTGCTTTGCTGTTGGTTACATTTTGTCTCTGTCACTTCACAGGAGTTTCCAATATGCTACTGGTTATGATTTTACCTTTGGTAATGACTTGCTTTAGCGTGAATTCCATTTTTCTTTGCACTGACTGTAGTGTCTTCTTGGTTGCCTTAATTAATTTCAGGGGTATAACCTGTCTCATACAATGGATAAACAGCCCCTTAAAAGTGGAATATACCATGTATAGGTCCCATTATGCTAGTGATGATTAGTGAGGTAGGCTGTGCTAGAGAAGGAAGAGCAGCTCTCCTTTCTCATAAATACAAGCCAGTGTTGTAAATGATATGGAGAAGCTTATCTTGGGGACAACACCACCAGACTAAGCCTTGACTCTTTCAGAATATTTATTTTGTTGAATTGTTTGTTTCTACTTCTGTGTTGCAACATACAGTTGCTATTAAATATTTTATTTTATAGTTTTCATATTCTAAGGCTCCCCTTTTTTTTTTTTTTCTTTACTTTCCTTTTTTTTTTTTTTTTTCCCCAGAGATCAGTTTAGGACTATGCACTTTAATTGGGGAAATAAATGAAGCAATGCTATATTGTAGTTCAGAACTTTGGAAGACCTGTAACTATATTAGTGGTCAAATCCCCTTGCTGCAGTTAGGCTTGGCACAGTCAATCACCTTTGAACAATTTGTCAAATTCTGAATTTTCTGAAAATTAATAATGTTTGTCCATCAGAACACAACATGTCTTATTCTGTCACATGTCTAGTTGCATATTTTCAGATTCTGCTGTGGAAAAGGCCCACGATAATAATTAATACCTAATGCTATAAACGCCGTTGCTTTGGGCGTTGCCTAGCAACCAGCATCCCGTAGGCTTCCTAAGCGGCCTCAAATAAAGGCAGGAGAGGGACCCTTTCATACCACCTTTGGTGAGAAGCAGCGTTGTTCTAGGCTGCTGCTCTGTTCTGGTTGATTCTAGAGTGATCTCTGCAAAACAAATCTCCCTTAGAAGGCTGCATGACTGAAAAGCCTTTTCAAACGCTAAATGCTAAATCTTGCACATATTGATTATTTCATACTTCTGGATACCTTTTACTATCAGAAATACAAACACTGTCCTCTGGTCATCCTCTAATAACAGAGCCTTGTTTCCAAAGTGTTCCCATGGGTTCATTTCTACTTCTAATTGTGATAGTTTTCCTTCCATGACAAAGCAGATTTTTTTTGCAATCAGAGGTGTTTTTTTGGATAAACCATACATTAAATTTAAAAGATGACTTGGTCTCTGAAGTGTTTTATGCAAACACTTTCGTAATTCACTGATATACACAGTGCAGAGCAGAAGAAACCTCACTAAAATGCAGTCTTTCCCAGCTGTGAAAGCATGCCTTTCTGACAGTGCCATTTTTTTAAAGTACCAGTTCATTTCCAGAGCAATCTCTTTATCTTGGCACAGACACATCTAAATCTCATTTCATTAAATGTATATATTTACTCAGATCGTCTCTTCAATAAGAACAAGAGGCTGGAAAGCTGTACTCCAGGGTTTCCTTTCTCAGTTACAGTTTCTGAACTGTTCCATGGTCCTTAGTAAGTCACTGAGCTTTCCTTTATCTTCGTTTTTACATTGAAATAACTGCTTCAGACGCAGGAAGATATTGTGGTGCTTAATTAGTAGGTACTATGTTATTTGATAGCCCTTAAGGAAAAGTCACCAGTATCAGGACATACTGAATTTTGTCATAAATAATGCAGAATTTATATAGTTTTAAGCTAACATATTCAGCACTATTTGAACAGAGAGGATACAGCAAAAATTCTGATTTAAAAATAATATTTTTATTGCCAGGACTGTGTAACATGTTTGCTAGGATCTGGAAAAGGTTAGACTAACTGGTTGGTAATCCTGTACTGTGTTGCTATGAATAATATTTTGTAATTGTTTTAAAATAAGAAAGATCAAATATTTCATAAATATTCCTCATTCCAAATCCACTGACTTACTTTTTTTCCTTCTCCTGCCTTTGTCCTGCAGCAAGATTATTCGGTCTTTTAAGATATTTTGCAAAGTCATTATATTCATACAGATTTCTGGCTGCAGCAGATCTTCTGTAGAGCTTTGGGTTTATATTCACGCCTGGTCTTGAAATCTCAGAGGAAATTGTCAAGGCACAGAAGGCAGGAGAATCCCCAGCATCCACTGAGAGTTGATGAAATTCAGGAGCCTAAACACTTTTCATTTTTCTAACACAGCCAGTTCATGCTCATTTTTTGAATTTCAATCCCATATAATTACCAGTAAGGCAGGCAAATGACGCATTGGAGACCAAAGTCCCACACAATCTAAGTGATGGTGTAAAATGTCTCAATCTCGAGGGACATGCTAAGCAAAATTCTAGTGAAAGTTAATCTTATGGATATCCAGAATTTAAATGGAACAGCAAAGGCAGAATCCCAAATCCCTGACTGAAAGATTTCAGGGCAGTTGTACATTCAAAGATGCTTGTGCTTGGCAGGAAAGGCTGGGCAGTATTCTCTCTCTCCTACTCATTGCTTTCCCTCTTTATGCCTCATTTACATGTAAATAATTTAATTTTGCACACAACCTGAATGTCACATGAATTATAATATAATCTATTTTACTTGTGATTTCACAATGAAAGCCTGTCTTGATTTTTTTTTTTTTCTTCTGATTAAAACATTCATCAGCACTTTTGTTACCCATAAAGTTGAACCACAGCTTTACATGAGTTTACAGAACCATAGAGTTTCCTGTCTTTAGTTCAGGTCACTATGAGTCTTGGCAATATGTTCACATTTGTACAGTTTATGGAGCACATACACTGTCACATCTCTTGTCTTTTCACAGAAGTATTTGAGAACTTTGGGAGTATAAACAAAGTTACATTGCAAAAGTTGAATGGCATCAGTAAGTGCATCACTTTCCTACAGGCAACCAAACTTGTTCCTTTATTTTAGCAAATGCTTGTTTTCCAGGAGGGAGTTAACTCCTCAGCACAATGATTTCTGTTCTGTGTCAGCAGCATAGGAGCTAATTCCCCTGGGCTGTGGATCTACAGTGTCAGTGGTGGAGCTAACAACCTATTGAAGCAGTTTTGTTTCATTAACAAGGGAATTTCTCCCTAGTGGAGCATTTCAATACAAACAACATTTTATTACCAAGTCCCCATACAGAAGTTCAGTCTAAGTGCTAAGGTAGTTACCACCTTACCAAGACTGATCCTTCTTGGCAATGAATTGATTAACCTTCCTTGAGATTTTATTTCTACAGTTACAGAGTAGAGAACCTCTGCCTCTACCTTGAAGCCCTTTCATGTGCTGAATGCCTGCACAGAGCTGCACTTGCACAGTGAGCTCTCAGAGCAGTAGCTGAGCTCTGGCAGAGAGGACAGTCTCCACTGTGTGAGCTATCATTGCAATTCCAGCTGACTTTCTTCTAAGATACAGCAGTCCCTTTTGGCAGCGGTGCAGCTTCATCCCTACAGGGGGGCATTTAGTGATCCAGTTTTGCTCATAGGATGCCAGCAGCATAAGAAAATTTCAAAATTAACCTTTTGCATAATGAAAAGGGAGAAATGCCAAAACAGCAGGGAGGGGAATCAATGGATTCTTTTCCCCACCTAAAAAAAAAAAAAAAAAAGTGATTCAACAATCACTGAAAAAATTAATTTCATGGTGTGGAGAATTGTGAGCTAAGAGTTAAATTCCAAAATGAGGTAGTGTACTTCACAGCACTGCAGATCACTGCTTAACTCCTGCCAGTGAAGGAACAAACTCTTCCACGTCTGGCAGTTGCAGCATGAATTCCCCTGCCTCCTGCCACTACAGCCAGTATGATCACAGCAGCGTGCATTTCTCCTATAGCCAGAAAAAAGATGTGTTTTTTTGCTTGGAAGTGCTGATGCCTGTACAAGTACATTAGTCATCATGCCTGCTCAAGGAAACTGTCTCTGAGAATTCTTAATTTCTGCACCTTTATTGCTTCAGTTAGCAATCTCTTGTGGATCTACCTCACATTCCTTACTGGCACCCATGAGAAGATGAGTGAAAGAGGGGCTATTAAAACAGGGCTTTTAGCTTTTCTGAATATTTTAATATATTTTCTCTCTGACAGTTTTAACTGTCCTATACCTTTCCAGAGCCGTACGCTCTTTTTTTTTGCTTTGACAGCAAATGAATTATCCATTTCTTCCTCATAGGAAAACACAGGCAAACCAAACAAATATCCAGATTTTTTCTGACATTACAGCACAGACTCGAAATATATTGATACCCTACTAGAAGCTTATGGATTTCAGCTCCAGGGAGATCGGTGTGTGATCTTTTCTTTTTTGCATAACACAGACTGCAAGACTCCTCTAAAACAAACATTTGAAATTCATAGGCTGTACCCATTTTTAGTTTCTGGACTCCATTCTGGGCTCAGATTTGCAAAAGTTAGGCATAGCAAATGCTCAAATTTTAGATTCCAATTTGAGCTAGCTTTCCTTCTTCATGTGCCAAAATAAGGTCTCATTTAGCATCCTCTTGCTCAAGGTTAACTTTTTGCATTGTCACCTGTAATTTTTAGACATTTCCAGGTTGTTACAGTATTGGCAGAATGATGTCATTCAAGGTAAAGCCTCATTGATAGAATTTTTCTCTTTCTATGTAAAAGACACTTAAGGATCTTGCAGTATTTGTTCTTTAGCATGATGTGAGGTTTGCAGTAGGCACTACCTAATACTTCATTTTATGTTTTAAACATTACAACAAAATTCATAAACATTCAAATAACCTTTCCTGAGATGTCAGTAAAGCTGACACACATAACACACTATTTTGATAGTGTTTTTCCTTCTTTTTGCCCACTTGTGCTTTTCTAAGCAGATTATAGCCAGTTGTCAACACTCCAGTCATGTGAATCACATCACCAGCTCATAGTAATATGCAGCACTGTTGAATTTATGCTCATAAATCAACAATTCCAACACTTTTTATTTATTAGCCGTGCTCCTTGTGCATAGTCAATTAAAGCATCTCTTCTGGTTTTGCCTACTGGGGATTCCGTTTTGTTCTCAATACTTTGATTTTTATCTCTTTTTCACCTTTCTTTTTCATGTTAGTTTAATGTGCTCAGGAACAGCCAACATGCCTTCTAGAATATTGATTCTTTTTCTATAGAATTACACCCAGACAGTGGTATGCCATCTTCCAAAGAAAGCAACCCCTTCTTCACAAAACCCAAGCTAGTGGCTCAGTTATCAGAGTGCTTTGTATTGCAAGACCAAAGATCCCTGAAGAGGTAATCAGCGCAGTATTTGAATTATGTTGTTTGGCTTGGCTTGATGGGTCCTAGATGAGGGTGATGGCAGAAGTGCCTTAAGTTAGCACTGGGGTGACCTTTGGAAAGATTGCAATGATACAATGATTAAGTACTACCCAATATTCTATGTAAAATTATCTTGGGAATTCAGCATCTCCTACACGCTTTAAATTCAGACACAGGCTTATATTTTAGAAAAGGGTGAAGAAAATAACATTTTCAATTGTTTATTTGTTTTTTTCATGCAAATGTTTAGGGCCAAGGCAATAAAGCCTCAAATGCACAGTATGATTTAGATAGATAGCAGTTTGCTCCCCTGCCAGTGTAAAGCCAAGGCACACATCTATCACAGCAGCTGTATGCTGAGGGAGAGAATGAGCACCGTTCAGTCCAGCAGCTGCATCCTGTAAGGTGTGGACATTCCACTGCTGCGTGCCAGCTCTCTAATCATAGGAAAGAAATAAATTTAAAGCTTAGTTGTAAGGCCCACCCCTAGGCTTGGCCCTTCCTTTATGTCACTCAAGCCAATAAAAGTATAACGACAGAAAAAGAGTTAATGCCATACAGTTTGCCAGCTGCTTGCTAGTAGCAAAACAATGAGCACCCTCCTCTGAGAAAAGCAACTCCTTTGCCTTACCATAGTGATAAAATTATCTATTAAAAAAAAAGGCAATTTCTTCTCCTAGAAGGGCTCTGGCTTAGTCATGGGTAAAAAAGGTGGTTTACCCTGTATAATACAGACATAGCTATGACAGTGCACTATGGGAGCAGTCATGAAGTCATGACTCTGAACTCATTGAATATGTGACTAGATACTATATTACTGGGGGGTTAAAGCCATTTCTGACAGAACATGTGAAACAGAGGAACCTTATAAGACCTTGTCCAGTGATACAGTACTATCAAGGAAAAAAACACTTTCTACTTTCAAGATGATATCAAGTACAATGGTGTTCTTTGGAGCAAAACCTCAAAGACATTTGGGCCCTACTATCATCACTGATGATGCAGCAATGACTGCTATGCAGCATGTGAGTCTACTCCCAGTTGCCACTGATAATAACTTAAGTGGGGTTTTAGTGCTGTCATGCCGGTAATAAGCCTTGTTTCTGTCATTAGGGGAAAAAGTGAAGAAACACAAATATGCAGCATAGGCTTATACAATTACAAAAATCAATAATATTTTCAAAAACGTGATAATTAATTTCATGGCATAAAGAAAAAATATAGATCATTCCTCCTTCAAAAGCATGCCTGACATCTTTTTGACCACAACAGCAGGTTAAACTGCCTCCAGTGCTTGGATGTTGTGCTGGATATTAGTTGTCTGGGAGTGGACTTTTAACTGAGGTATTGTTGATCCATCTATCCTATTAATTTTCTGTTGGCTGAGATCTGAGCACTCCCATCTCTCTCAGAAATCATTCTAAATTTATCTTCAGATGAGGAGAGAGATCAGTGCTCAAGTCTGAGATGGAAAACTATGACTAATCTAATATTCATTGTTATTTTGATAAATGTACACTTGGTAATTGATAAAAATATCAGCTAAAACAGAGTTTATGATCTCAGTAGAGCAAGAGATAAATGGTGCAGTCTTTGCTATATTGTTGCTATGGTGTGGATGGAGTTAAAAAATAGTACCTACACAGTATGTTTTGTGCATGTTTTGTACCAGCTCAGTTAGAAAGACATGTAAGTAAGTAACTGTGATGGTCAGCAGATGATTCTAACACAACAGGGAAATACTGGCAATGATAATGGTAGTCAAGAATCAATAAGAAAAAAAATAATAATTCTCAAAACAGTTAAAAACCTTCAGTGTTTAAAACAATTTTGGAGAGGAGCAAGTATGACAAACCCCATGGGAAACAAAAGACTTTTCATTGAGTTTCTCCATGGCAAAGCATCATGTACTCTTCAAAATTTATATAAATAATAATTATGAGTAATGTATGGTGCTTTGCTGTCGATAAAGTAAGCAAGCAACAATATACCCTAAACCCAATTAAATGGTATGAGTTCTGGGAACTGAGAAAAAACAAGTTGTTTTAGGCTCTGTGTCATCAATGAGTTCCTCAGCTTTGGTGGTGGAAAGGATGCAAGCACTCACTATAGTTATAAAAAGTGTAAAGCTTGAGTAGGAGGAGATCAAGAAGATTTTTAAGAAAAAAGAAAAATAAACCACACACCCAGAAAGCATCTGTTTGACTGGATTTTATGTACCCTGTAATGGATGCTATATACTGCCTTCTACTCACTCTGTTGAGCGTACATTTATGCTACAGTTGGAATTTATTCTACTAATCGCTCATTGATTCCCCTCCTGGTAACATAAAGGGGAAATAGTTTGTGCATGCTTTTATTTACATCCTCAGGTACAGTATGCTTAGAGGAACATTTGCTCTCTTTGATCAAGGGAAGGCATTGGTGCATTTCTGTCTGGTCACAGCACCAAGGGAGTTCAGCATGAACCTAGACCCGAAGCAGCTCTGTGAAAGCAGTGGACTGGCAAGGCTCAGAGGAACCTGCTGCTGGTGGAAGCTGTATGTGGCTGCAGGGTAAACAATGTTGTAAATTCAGCTTATAATGGATGTCAGTTGGTTCCAGAGTACGGTACATTTGGATTTGGTTTTGGCATACAGATCACCAGGTAGGTTCGTTCCCATTGTGAGGGGAAAGCAGTGGGACAGGACCGTGAGGAACATCCCCTAGAAGCAGACTGTGCAGCATAGCTGGTGGGGTGCTCCTGAGGGGAAATATTTAGTTTCCGTGGTAGCAGGTTCAGCTCAGCAGCCCGAAGCTTCCTCTGGAGGAGTTAGAAGAGGCTTTGGTACCGTCCTGAAACGGCAAAGGGCAGCCCCAGATCAGGGAGGAGTCCAGGGCTGGGGCTGAGAGGCGCTGAAGCTTAGGCCTGACACATTGGGCCTGGATGAAGGTCCACCCTCACACAGGCTCTTAAGACACCCTGTCTTGAAATTAAGGCAGTAAGCAAGGGCTGGTGGCAGAAATGTCCTCCCTTCAGCCACTCGACGGGGAACGAGAAGGGAGACGTGACTCCCTCTGTCAGCACCACCAGAAGGAAAGAGGCACAGAGATGCCTGTCCCTTAAAGGCTTCAGCTCGTTTAAGTTGCTCACCGATCAGGTGAGCCAAGCCCACTATAAACCCCTTTATTTCCTCGCCCCATTCATAACCTTTCCTTTCATTCTCCTGCTTCCAAGCCACGGGGGAGGGAAGGGAAAAGAGCAGAGCCTGCTTGGGGCCCGGACGGCGCCGTCACGGGGGCACTCCCCTCAGCCACCATTGCGCGTCCGCAGCCCGCGGCGGGGTCCCACTCCCCCTCCTCCGCCTGGCTCTGGGCCGCCTTATGGCGAACGGGTAGGGGGGTGGGTGGGGGAATCCAAGCGCCCGCCGGCGGGAGTCGCTCGCCTCGGCCGGCGAAGGGGGCGGCTCGGTTTCGGCAGCTCCGCCTGCGCGGCGCCGGAGGGGTTAAGCGCCCCCGCTGCCGGTGGGCTCGCTGCCGGCGGGGAGGGGGTTAAGCTCCTGGCGGCGGCTGCCGCCACTCGGCTCCGCGCCGCTCTCGGCGCCGGAGCCGTTACAGCGGGAAGATGGCGACGGAGGGCGCGAGCGGTGAGCCGGGCTCTGGCGGACTGGAGGACCCGGCGGCTACGGCAGCGGTAACCGGCTTGGCGGGAGAAGGGGGGTTCGACTCAGCCGGGGCGATGAGGGCTCCCTGTGGGGATAGGACGAAGCGGCGCTGGGAGACCTGCCTCCCCCACTCCGTCCCTCCGCCCTTCTCCCCCGGGGCGGGACGGGGCTCGCCTGCGGCGAGGGTCCCGCCGCAGGCGAGCCCCGTCCGGCCCCGGGGGAGAAGAGGGGCCCGGGGTCTCCCTCCCCGCCGGCCTCCCTCTTCTTCTCAACGGAGGCGACGGGTTCTCTCCCCCATTGTTCATTCCCACTGCCCCGGCGCGGGGTCGACGTGCGGCGCCCGTGAGGGGGCACGGAGCGGGGGATCCACTCCCCGGTGTCGCCTCTCACACACACACACACACCCCTTTTCCCGCCGCTTGTCACGGCGAGGGCGGCTGCCCCCGGTCTCTCCGAGAGGGCTGAGGTGGTGACAGCGGCCGGGGCGGTGGGACCTGTCAGACCGGGCTTGGGGGCGGGCGAAGATGTTGATCTTTAACCCTTTGCCGGGCCCGCGAGGAGCTTGGCTTCTGCTTCTTTCGTCGCCGGGTAAAACGGTGCCAGCCCGATAAAGCGGTGTCGGGTGGAGGCTGCGCTCCCCATCGCGAGCGTTTTGCTTCTCTTTCCCGCTCAGCGGCCCGACCTCCCGGCAGTGGAGCGGGGGGCCACCCCCCGGGGCGGCCCGCTCCTTCGGCGGGCCCTCGGCTCCTCGCCCGGGCAGAGGCAGACCCCTCTCAGGCCAGCTGCTTTCCCTCGCCCTCCGCATCCCAGACCTGACATGCCTGGGGAACGACCGGGGCTCATCGGCCCATGTTAATCGCCTGGTGACAGCCGTCAGGAGAGCAGGGTGGCCAGGTCCGAAATCAGGCTGTAAGTGCTCGGCCTCGCGCAAAGTTTAGGGCAGTAAAACCTCTGTAGCACACGTTTTGCGTGGGATCGTTTCTAAAGGTCGCAATCCTCCAAGGGAGGGGTCATTGGTTTCTGTGAAATTGAGGTTATCACTGGTATTTTTTTATTACCATTTCATTTTCTTTCAAACAGGCGCTAATTCTTACCTGAAACCCTGCTCCAGCTGTGCACTTAATCTTCCTTGTGTGTTTTAACTTCTTCAGTGTTCTGGAAATTGAGTTTTGCTTACAAAAAGTAAACCTTACACAGTGAATATTTATAGCATCACTGTCTTTTAAAACAATGACATAACCATGACATAAATTAATATTAAGGTAAGAATTCATAAAAGCAGACTATTAAGTATTGCAAAGCTCTAGTTTTGAGTAAATAATATTAATGCTAAATTCTTCAGTATACTCATACTATTGCTGTCTTAAGCTTCAGTTTTAAAAACTCAAACAAGTAGCTTGTAATTAAGTATCACTCCAATATTGTCCCGTCGGGCAGTGCAGTGTAAGCCACTCATGCAATTTGGGGTTCTCACTGTGGAAGGTAGGAACAATAGCTCCACACTGCACACTGCTTTTAAAATATTTTTTTTTAAAACTGAAGAGATGCTAGAAGTAACCTGTGTGTTGCTCCCTAACAAAAGGAATAGATATACTTGAGTAATAACAAAATATTTTAAATTATTACTTTTATTTTTTGCCTCCAGTCATTAAATATTTAATATTCCTTTTCATCTTTTTTTTTTTCCTTGCCAATATGAGCGTTGTATTGTTGATTTCGTTTTATCTCTTGTACAGAGAAGTAAAAAGAACTCCTCTGTGCAATAAAAAGATGTAAAAAAAATTACAGAGTGCTCCAATATTCCTTCTGAAGCTTTAATCTGAATAGCTTATTTTCTATCTTTAAACTCAAGATACAGGATTCTGAATTGTATCATCTTGCTTACTTATAGGATGACAGTAAGCATCCAGGTGACTATCTTCTAAGTCACGCTGAACTTCAGCTCACAATGAAGTATATTGTTTTTAGTAGCATTTAAATTTTTTTTTCCAGTTTTCCTGATTACAGAAATGGTACAGTAACAAAAAAATGTAAGAACAGTAATTGTAATAGTAATATGTTAATTTTTTGGTATAAGCAGGAGATGCATAATACAGGATGGTACAGTAGGGTTCCTTGATACTAAATGCTGTTACTGCATCTTGGTATAATGTCAGTAACATCACTGGAAATTTTTTTTTTTTTTTCCTTTTGGAAGCACTGTAGAAAAGGATTAGAAGTGCCCCCCTCCCTCCTTTTAATTTTTTTTAACATTCACCAGGGAGTTTGAAAAAACCTAGACTGTTCTATAGTGTGTTACATTTAGGAGAAAAGCTGATAATCTTGTCATTCTGAGTTTCCTGGGATGGAGCACAGCACTTGGTAAGCCCACCACTTCGTTCCCACAAAAAATATTGGTATTTTTATCAAGAAAAGGATGACAAGGGAAAATGTCAGGGGAGTGGTTCTGCTCCTTTTTCATACCTGCACAGCTTGATTGCCCTGAAGCCAGTGAAACTGTGTTGGTGCAATTTGGACTAGAATTGAGAGAAAACATATGTGTGTATTTTAAAACATCTTTGAATGTCTTCCATCTGCATAATGTCTACCAATAATGATTATATAACAGCAACGAATAATCCAATTTGACAGCCTTTTTATTGAAACATTGAACATCAGCCTGCTGCACATAGAGGGCTGGCTTGTCACACTTTATTGCTTCAGTGTAGCTTTAACAAAGCCTGTGAAAAGCCTGTTATATCAAATATAAGTGTGCCTAAATTATTGAGTAAAATTTCTGGGTTTGATTTTGCTTGACCAGTCATCAAAAGCATAAATGTTATTTTCTGCTGAAGGACAGTACTTTCTGCTGTTTGTAATGCTGTACATATAGAGGATATACATATAGAGTGGAATTTTGATTCCTCCAAAGCGACTAGGGCTTTTGCTGCTGTCTTTATTAGCCAAAATTTCATTGAGAATGATGTGTGCATACCTAAAAGGATCCGTCTGGTTTGCTGTGGGTCACATAAGAGTAGAAAAAAGTTACACTCCAGAAAAAAAATGTCAATATTAGTAAAAGAATTATAAATGGAGAGAAATTCCATGACACTTTTTGGTGACAATGTGTAGGATTTTCTGCTTAGCTTGGTATATTCACTATTGATCTGCAAGAAAGCTTGTAGTAGAACTGATGTTGTGGTCAATAGAGTGAAATGCTAAATCATGGTTTGATCAGATCAGTCATACAGGCTGATTTAGATTAGCTAGAAATATTCTTATCTGAAAAATATTGCAAGTAGCAAAAAATGAGACTATAACCTTTGAAAAACAAAGACTGTGTCTCTTATTATGGTTTATATCTTGGAAGATGGTCACTTGCAAAAAGACTTTGATTAACTACCCAAGTCCTCATCTAAATACAAGTTTTCAATGCGTAGCTGCTATTCAGAGAAGTTCTTGTCATCTAGTCAGATGCACGATTCTGTTGTGGTGATCCAACATGTAAGTGAGATGCAGGGACAGCTTTGTTCTGTCTGTTCTAGTCCTGTTGCTCCTCTATGATGACAGATTGGTCTTGATCCACCTTGCACACTTCCTTTCTGTCTCTGCTCCCCCTACTCTGAACTGCAGCGTTGCCTGCTCTGTGCCTGCTACTCCATGACCTGCAGCAGAACCTCCCTTCCCTTGTTGCTAAGGTCCTGTGGGATGAGAAAAGAAGGCCATTGAAGGTAGTCCACTCTGTAAGGGTTCCTTTCTCTTCCAAATGTGGACTTGTCACACTGCCTGTCATTAATGGTGAAGTGCAGAGGGGCAGTGTTGTGAACCAGATGTGTCAAAGCAGCATGGAGGTGCAAATCTGTAGGATGCAGTATGTCCTGTTGTTTTTCCTACCACTTCATTTGCATGTTTCTTTGACTTCAGAGGTGACATAGCAAGACAGGAATAGAGGTGGAAATTGGGATGGGTAGGAAAGAGCTCAGGAAGACAACAGTCTGCCTCTGCACCCACTTTTACTCAAGAAAGGGATCAGTTGATTTACAATACCTGTGTAAGCCTTGAATATGTAAATGTGAAGGTGTTGAGTAGGCCTAGAAAAGTGGTACTGCCTCTATGGTATGTGAATTAAAGCTTTCTTGGGCATTGACTTTTGTTTATATTGTACAGGGTAAGGTGTAAAATTCTGGAAGACTTAAAGATAGCTTCTAAAGATAGCTTCAACAATGCGTACCTGCATCTGGATCTAATCATATACTGCTTGCTTCAGAAGTGGCAACTGAAAGCAACTTTCTGCATAGATATTACCTGTTAAATTTAAGTAAGAGTTTAAATGTGGTTATTGAAGCGTTGAGGGCCTAGATCCATAAAAAAAAAAAAAAAAGGCAAAAAAAAAGACTGAGTTACCTAATTGCACTGAAATAAAAAATAACTTAAGCACCCTTGTGGCTGTTAATAGATTGCTAACATGTTTTAACAGCTATGACAATATCTGGGTACACATAAAGGTCAGTGTCTTACCAATTTTGGAGTGGTCAGGGATTGTTGGATCTTTTTTGTTTCCAAAATAAATTTCCCAGTTTTGAGGTATATTTATGGTTATTGTTGAAGCTGTTAAAAGTTTTTGCAGTTAGCTTAAGCCAAAATAACCCACAGCAACTAAACAAAACCACCCCCATACCTTTTAAAGAAAACCTTTGAAAAACCCAGAAAGCAAGGGAGCTGTGCTTGGGGAAGAGGAGGGCAGAATAAGCAGGTAACTTCATGTGGTGAATAATCCATTGAAAGTCATTGAGCTAATGGACGGGCATAATTAAGAGCATGGACAGCCCCCTCACAATCCCTCAGATATGATTGTATGAAATTTACTCAAAGTCCTGGATATTAACCTCTTCAGCAAGAAATTCAGTCTTGAACTGAGCAAGTTCCACAGCATTGTTTTTTTCTTGAAAGATACTTCTCGGCCTTCATATTTGTTTCTGTTGTCAATAACATTCTTACAGATCACATCTTGCTACTTAAATTCATCTTGGATGGAGTGGGAAATGGACATGTATTTTTGTGTCAGATAATTTCTGGGGAAGTATGGGGTCACAGACTCTCACTGTAGTTTCAGACTAAAGAACAAGCCTTCCAGATCCAAAGCAATAAATTGTGGTTTTCCCTAAAGTATTCCTGAATAATGTATACATATTACACCACTTCTTTTAATACTCTCTCTGTTTGCAGAGTTTTATTTATTAGAAAAGGGTTAGGATTTATTTGACCACATACTCATGTTTATGCTGAGCTAGGTCTTGAAACTTCCTTTTATAGCTGGTGGAGTGAAGTAAGTGGTTAGAAGGAGTGACTTGTTTTAGAAAGAAGCTTGTGTTTTTGAGGGAAGTGACTTAGGCAGCTGACTCTTGGAGGTATGGATGGGGTTAAAGACACTTAAATTTAGGTGTCTATATGTATGTACAGTGTTTAATATCCTATTACAGTCAGTAGAAATCTGACCAATATAGTCAGTGGAGCCATGAACACAGTTCTGGTGGCAGGTTAGTGGAATAGCTTTCTTGGCTGTTTCCACTGGGCTAATCAGTTCTCCGTTGAACGTAAAGGGACATTAGGTACCTAGATTACATCTCTCCCACCTACCTTTAGGTATATTAGTCCTATCTTGAGGGCTTCCTTTAGTGGCCCATATGTGATACTCTGGGGTACCCCAGCAGGCCTTCTGCTACTGGTCCAGATGGCATGGAGGATTCTCTTAAGTCCTGTGTCATAGCTACCTGTCCCATAAAGGTATCTCTAATCCCCCAGACATTTCAAAGCACACTGGATGCTTCTACATAGACAGCTAAATAGAATTAATCTAAACTTGTCTTTAGACTTGGTCAGATGAGTTGTACCTGGGGGTACATTTTACAACTTAATGGTGTAAAATGTATGAATCAGGGTTGTGTTTCCCTGATGCATTTGTTTCACGGGTCTGACAGATAGGAAGGACATCATCAGGATATTGAAAGTTGTATGGCCTAATAAGTAATGGCAAATGTTTTTAGTTTTAGAACCTTATTTTGGAAGTCTGCTTTGTGAATCCTCAAGAGGATTCTTCTGTCAATTTAGTGGAACTCAATATAAAATATGTAACAACTTTTCCGATGTGTTTTCACTGTTTTTATAATTCTTCCTTCCATCTTTCTACTTCAGGCCTCAGTTATGCTCCCCGGGTTCCTTTCTGAAGTCCTGGCTGTTACCCAGCTCCATTTTTAAAAAGGCTATGTAGCTGCTTTCTGAGCAGGAAGGAGCTTGTTTTCCACGGTCATTTGTGATGAATCCACAGCTAACTTGTTTTGGTTGGGTTGTTGGTTTTGTTTTGTTTGTTTGTTTTTGTTGTTTGTTTGCGTGCATTCTGCTCGGGGAAAGTAAAAAGCTGTGGTTTTTATCCTTTACCTATTCAGACTTCTGCTGATGGCAGCAGAGTTTGTATCAGCTGCTGTGGTGGCACAATGAACAGCACTCTTAGTTCCCAAAGTTGCCATTGCTATTAACTGGGCTAGGTCAGCAAACCAAACTATTGGCATTGCCAGTCTCTCACGAGATTTTTATTTTATTTGTATCTTTTTGGTGGAGGGAGAGTGGTGGGATAAATTTAACCCTAAAGACTTTTATCATCTCTGCTCTGAATAGCTATGCATGTGGGAGAGAGTCCCTTCTGTTCCTGTGCCTCTTGGTGACCTTCCAATTTCATTCTCTTTCTGTGTTTTTCAAAGAAGATGGAGGTGGGAAAATGCCTGTCGAGTTTGATCACTGTTGTCTTACTCTTGTTCAGAAGAGACATTTTTGTCATCTTGATGGTTCATGGTAGAGCTTGTAATCTTTAGCTGTGCAGGTTATCATTTTGCCTGTGCTCTTTTTGTGATGCATACACAGGTAGTTGAATGAGTTTTAGCTAATTAGCTGTTTGCTCTATTGTCAGTGCACTTGCTGCCAGGCAACACACCCCCCCCTTACAAAACTGATCTGAAAAGTAACATGTGGAGTTTTAGAGACATGGAGGAAGTTGTAATCTTTTCTAGGTACTTTATTCTTATAAATCAAATAAACCAGACATTTTGAAATCCAAAAGAGGCAGAAAAAAACAAAACAAAACAAAACCAACCCAAAAATCTCTTGTATTTGGGTTGTATTTGCCAAATGTAACCCTAGGGCAACATATTTATGTATCTCTGTTATAAACCCAATATAACGGATGGCTCAGTTACACAGTTGTTAAATTGTTGGTTAAATTGTTACAGCTTGGCACTCTACCAGAGGTATTGTATCTAAACCCCAGATGACACATAAGCCACAAGCTACTAATGCAGTCTTTATTTTCCTGAGATCTAAGATTTATAGCTCCACAGGAAGATGTTAGGAAGATTACTTTTCTAGATCTGAACAGTTTTCTCTATGATTTAGGCAAACAGTGTGCCATCTGAATAAGAACGTCAGGTAAGCCTGCCATGACTGACAGAAGATAGCAGGGAATCTTTAAGAGGAAAGATAGTTTTATTTCATCATATGCTTTATCTACTCAGGTGTTTGAAATATTTTTACAACCATGCTTGAGAATATATTAAATCTTTAAACTATGTATTTTAGTCCCATTAGGGTAAACTATACTGTAGCTCCACAAGTGCTGATTCAGAGATGTGCATGGGGAGAAGGTGTGGTAGCTTCTTCAGCAACTGCTGTGCACCCTCTTACACTATGTGATGGGATTCAAGGTTGCTTATCCATAGCAAACAAATCTAAGATGTCCTTACAGTACTGGAAAAGAGTAGTCATTCCAGTTTCACGATTTGTGGATAAAGGTATGATAAGAAAGCTTCAGTAGGCGTAAAATTATTCATCAACAAGGGCTGAGAAATTATGGCCTTCTCTTTCATTCCAAAAAGCTCTTAAATTCTTAATTTCACTTTTTTTTTTTTTTTCCTTCTCTTCCCTGTTTGTGTGTCTTTTTTGGCTGATTTTGGACATCATTTTGGGGAAATTTTGTTTGTTCTTTGCAGATTTGTGATGACTTCTTTGATAGAGTGTGTAGCATGGAGAGTATGAGTAATAATAATGTTTTCTGTGCTTAATAAATCAGAAGACATCACATAAGAGTAGCTGATAGCAGACTGACAGCAAAGGTGATGGTTCCTCAAAATGCGTCGCTGCTCTATGGAGTGTTGTGGATGCTAAAATCACACAGATAATCAAAAAACAATAGGGAAATTCACACGGGTATGTCAGCTAAGGGCTAGTATGTGGAAAACCATAGTTACTGGCTCAGAAGGTGCATAAACTGAAAATTGCTGGAGTCTGGGAGAGTATTTCTGGGCAGTATCATTATGTGCATCTCTTGATCTGGTACTGATTTCAAGGCATCCATTATTGGCTGCTTTGGGAGACAGAATGCTCGGCTAAGTGAGTTTTTTGTCTATTATGCTGGAACTGTTCACATATGAAGTGGTTTTGCTCATTCTTATTTCAAATTTTTAAAATAAAAACTGTAAAACGTATGCCGTGTATTTTGTTGGTATGTCTTTTCATCAACATTTTTTGTGTATTTATTTATATCAGTAAATTATCAGAGAGCATTTTTAATTGCTTGTTATTCCTGTCTTTTCACATGTACTAGCTCAGGGTGTGTAGGTGAACAAAATTTACTTTAATTGATTGATCAGATGTTTAGTTAAAAAACCTCATCACTGCATCAGATATGTTGAAGAATTCCTCTGCTTTGTAAGAATGTAAGAGTGTTTGCAGTTATGTCTTGTGGAAGACTGCAGAAATGAAAAGTTTCACCTGTGATGTACAGTCAGTCTTTTGACAAAGAGCTGCCCTGTGTTATACCTCCTGACAAGCTGAATTTACTAACTTGAAGAAAAAAGTAAGATCAAGTTTCTTGCACCTTACTTTTGTGGATTCCCCTTCTTAACTTAGTCCCCATATCAGAAAGCTTAGGTGTCTTTTTTGACAGCGGAGGCAAGCATATTTTTGAAAGGGAAGATAATGTAGTGGTTAAACCACCGAATGGAGGCTTAAAAGACTGTTAGAGAATATTGTGTTTTTCACTTCTTGCTTTCTATGTTGCTTGGAAAAATATCTCTCTGCATTATTTTTCCATCTGAAAAATTGAGACAGTTTTTTCTCTATTATAAGGGAACATACACGAATAAATCAGTTGCTGTCCTTGAGCTTTTAGGTATTATGAAGCAGTTCATAAAAGAAGAAGGGTGGATAAGTGCGTTGTGCTATCTGACATAGTTAAATTTAGAGTCCAATTTGCTGCAGCCTGTAAGGTCTAGTCTACTGCCACTAGATCACATGAGGAACTGTGTATGTTTAGTAACTTTTTGTTTTATACATGTCCATAGATTGGTGAGCACTGTATAGAATTACAGAATTATGAGGAGCACTGTGAGAGGCTGTTGCAATGTATGTTGGGGAAAAAAGCCTTCAGAAAAACTTGATCCATTTACAGGGAGGGCAAGAGGTACCTTTTGCGTTGGAGGAATAGCTGACCCAGGCAGCAAAAATAACTGATGTTCAGTCTAGAAATACTGGTTAGAGTGGATGGCCCTGTCCCTGAAACAGTTACGTTTAATAGAAATCATTGCTTCTCTTGTCGATCCATGTTGATATAAGTGAAGAAGCCTTATCCAGTGTACATTGGATGCAGATAAAGTTCTGGTGTATGGTTTCCAGTAGCCTCTTGTGCACCTCTTTGTGTTTTAACTACAAAGTAAAAAACCACAGAGTACATCTAATCCTGTAGTAGCTTTTGGGTAGTTCTGATCTATGGTCTTCTAGCCTGAGGGAGGAACAGATGTTTTGCTCTCCTCTTGCATTGAGAAAGCAGAAATGGTGCTTGCTTTAAGTTTTACTGGGTTTTCCTGCAGTGAAATGAAGCTCCTGGGTACCTGAACTCTTAGAAAATAGGCAGTATATCTAGATACACAGTTCAGCTAATCTGTCAACTTGATTATTTCATATTGAAGATAGCCAAGTGTCTGCATGTCAGGGCTTTGCTAGGAGACATGTCTACACCATAGTAAGGACTTCAGTGTTTCCCTTGTAGTGAATACCTTATCAGAAATCAAGCTGGTTAGCTGACTCTGGAACGTGGAATAACTGTTGTTTTCTCTCCCTTAAAATGACCCCCCTCTAATTTTATGAAGTGTCTACTTGCATTAGTGTTGTGGATATTGGTGAACATGGGTTTTGTATTAATCTTGCCTACTGCCTTTGTGATTTTGTAATTATTGGTAACATTCCCCTGCCCCACCACCAAAATCAAGACTTCCAGCCTTGTAGTCTTTCTTCATATAGTAGTTACTCCTTCTCTCTTCATCCCTTTATTTGGACAGTTCTATATGTTTAGATGAGGACTACGCAGTACTTGGTATGTGGGTTTAGCAGGGTTTTATGTAGTGGCAAAATGAGAATGTTAACCATCTAAGTGAAGATTTATGTGCCAACTCCCACACGAGGTAGATGTCCCTGACACTTGTCTATCCTTTTTTCCTGGTTATTGATGAAGAAGTTGAATAAATTTGGTCCCAGACGTGCCCCACTGCTTACCTGTCTCTGTTTTGAAAAGTGCTTGTTACCCATAGTGTTTGCTTCCTATCCCTGAAGTGTTTTTCTTCCAGTACTGTTGGATTGGAGTTTCTGTAATAATACTTGATGTAGTACCTTGTTCAAAACTGTTTTAAAATCCAAATGTATTAGTGTCCAATGGATCCTAGTTACCCACATCTGTCTATTGACATTGTTACAGAACTGTAGCAGTAGATGAGGTGGATTTGGTTTTACAGAAGCCATACTGATATTCCCAGTTTACAGTGTTTATGCACGTGCTCAGTGATCTTATTTCAGTATAAAAGTGTTCCCCTGTCTTGCTAGGGGTGAAAGTCTTGGTGACTGTGGAGTGAGGAGTTACTGGTGGTATGAACTGTTGTCTATCAGTGCCTCTTAAAACCTGAACTGTACCCTCCAGCCAAACAAATGGAACTGCAAATGAAGCATACAAATAAGATTTCATGTCTTTTTCACAAGCTGTGCTTCAGAAATTCACACTCACACTGGTAGACTTGATAGTTTACAAGTGAGGCACGGGTTACACCGGAGTAGCTGCACTGTGGCTAAGGTTCTTTCACCCTCTCTTGCCTTCATCCCCTGGTGTGTTATTTTAGGTCTGCTGAATTGTTTCAGTCTCTGTGAGGCTGCATATGGGAACTGTTATTCACAAAGTCAGTTTATTTACCATTTCACCCTTGTTAATCACAAGATTTTAGAGGATCAATTCCTTCCAATGTTGTAGGATTTGAAGCAGTGTCATGCTGGTGTGCTTTTAATTTGTTCACTTTAATTACAAAGAATCAGACTATTTGCTATTAATTTTGAATTTGTATACTATAAATAAAGCCTTCTCAACTCTTGACAGTTATAGATATTTGAGGAACCCTCAGAGGAACCCTCAAGATATTTGAGGATGATGATATGTCTGTTTCAGGTCTATAGTAGTTATTGTAGTCAATTAACATGTTCATCTCTCTCTCTTTTTTTTTTTTTTTTTTAATTTTTTTATAATTTTTTTTCCTTGCAGAAAAGAGAGTTTGATGTGGATAACTTGAGCAAGCCAGAACTGAGAATGCTTTTGAGTATAATGGAAGGAGAACTAGAAGCACGAGACCTTGTAATTGAAGCCTTGCGGGTAAGTTACTGGGTTGTTGTGGTTTGCCGTTTTCTTAATTCTCTCTTGCTACTTCCTTTATAGAATACCTTGAATATTATTAGTGAAAGAATAAACTGTGATTTTTATAAAGTTTAAGGTTGACTAACTCTCAATAATCACAAAATATGTTCTTGTTTAATTGTTGCCATTCAGTAATCCTATGTTATTTTGGTATAAAATACCAATAAAATTTTAGCTAAATAAGTGTGAAAACTGCAAAATTACATCCTCTTTAAATTCTTTTATATTGTAAAGTCTGTTATTTCTGAAAAGAAGTAATAACTTAAAAATAAAATTCAGTCCATTTGTCATTTGTTCTCATGGTCTCTATATTTGTGCATCTATTCTCTTCAATACATTCATTTTCTGTGAGCTGGGAGGAGGGACAAAATTGGATGGTCATATGCACTTGGGAAGAACTTTTTGTGGTGTTTATTTTTTGTTTAGTTGTGGTTTTTTAATAAAACAGCTCTCACAAGTACTTGATTAGTTTTTTGCTGAGCTAGGCACATGTGAAGGTTTTTTTTCTGTTTCAGAAGGTTGTAGTCTGAATGGCAACTTCAAAAGGTGACTGGAAATGTACAAACAAAATTGTATTTTAGTCAAAAGATGATAAATTTTTACTACTATAACAACTTTAAAATTGATTTAAAACAGAATAAAATTTAACAGAGCTGCAAAACAGACTACAGGTTTAGGGTGGCTTGGAAATATTTATAGCTTCATAGTTGGATGGAGAGAAATGTTGCCCTTTAAGATCTTTTAAAGCAAAACCTCAACGTAATAAATATATCTAATACTAGTTTCTAGCAGTATGTGTAATGATTATGAAGTAGTGTTGGAACATTTTCCACTTGTAATGTCACAGTAACAACTGTAAATGCGCTTTTATTTGATTTTAATTTGTTTTGTGATAGCTTCAGAGCACTTGATAGAGATGGTGCTTTAAAGTAGCTGTCATTGATGTACCTGCATTAATTACTAAAGGCTTTATAGGTATAACCCCTTCTTATAATATACAATTTTTATTTTCATCCTTGTTTGAGTGAGAACAGAACTAATTCTATTCAGTGATTGTATTTTTCAGCTCAGTTCTTCTAACTCACTGCACTGTCTGAAGTTAGCAGCCTGTTTTCATAGACAGTGTCTGCTTCTAGCAGTGATAACACCCCGTGGTTAGAGTTACTACCAAGGATTGGTGTTAACACCAAAGCCACTGCTGGATCTTGTGCACCACATTGGGGGTGCAGGAAAGTAAAAGGCTGCACCTGCAGGGAGGAGCGGACAGGGCAGGTGACCCCAAACTGACCAGCGAGGATTCCAGCCCATATGTGTCATATTCAGTATAAAGTGGAGGGATCAGGAGGGTCTCATCTGTCTCTTGTCCTGCTTTGCCAGTTTTGCTTGGCTTGGCTTGCATCCTCTTCCTGTTCCTTCCTCGGAGCATCCGAGGAGGCCCCTGTCCATTCTGCCTTTGATCCCAATCGGTGTGTTCCTGAACCCGGTACCAGAATCCAGCTCCTGAACACAGCTCCTGTCTGCTGCAGGGCCCAGTCTGGGACTGCCCCAGTGCCTGCTCCATCTGTGGTGACAGTGATGTAATTACCAGCAGGGGTGTTGGGTTTGATACTGGTTTTGTATAT
>JANIJG010020957.1:6842-39447 GCA_024611175.1 Megaceryle torquata
CCAGAGAAGGAGACTCCACAACTTCTCTGGGCAGCCTGTTCCAGGCTCTGTCACTCTCACAGGGAAGAAGTCTTTCCTGATGTTGATGTGGAACTTCCTCTTTTCCAGTTCGTGACCATCACCTCTCATCCTATCTCAGGGCACCACTGACAAGAGCCTGGCCCCTTCTACTTGACACCCACCCCTTGGATATTTATAGACTTTAATAAGATCCCCTCTCAAACTTCTCAAGACTAAACAGCCCCAGGGCTCTCAGCCTTTCTTCATAGGAGAGCTTCCAGTCTCTTCATCATGACCTTCTTGAGCTCTACCTTCATAAGCAGTCAGATGCTGAACTCTCACTCAGATCAACAGAAGTCAGTTCAGATCCTTTTGCATATCCCACTGTTGGGCTGTTTGTGCTTAGGCCCAAGAGTGGAAGGCAGGACAAAGGCATATCCCTACCCTGCTGAGAACATCTGAGTCACTGCCATGGACAACACTTCAAAAGCAAATACCAGGTGTGGGCAGGGTTCTCTTTCTGCAGGTGTTGCACTGAAGCTTTCAAAAGATATTTTCACTTTTTTTTTTTTTTTTTTTTTAAAGCAATCTGTGTTTTCTTTTTTCAAGTGACATTTGTCTCACCTGAATTCTGTCATATCGATAGGCAAGTGCTTGACCTAGTTTAGCCACTCAAGCTCCCTCTCATAAATGACAGATGACAGACAGTTTCATATTTTCCTGCTCGTGCCGGTTCATGCCCATGTTACACTTTAAATGGGGGTGAGTGAGTTAAACTCTGGTCTGAGTCACTGACACTGTCAGACAAGATGATGTCTTCTAGTTTTGAAGTCCATCAGGCAGGGGAACTTCACTAGTACACTCCAGCGGAGTGTTGGCCCAGCATTTATAAAAGAGCAGTTCATAATGATGCAGTCAGGAAATGATCAAGGGAGAGACAGATGGATGACTGCTTTCCCCACCTTTTCCAATAAGACTTGTGCAAATGCATGATACAGATGAGAAGTTGTAGCTGCATGGCTGCTTGGACACAAGAATGATGTTATGATTTATATTTATAATAGTTATTATTTATTTTCAATGGTACAGAAAAAAACCAAAAAGCCTCATTAATTGTGTTTCTGACCACACTTTGAGAAACAAGCAACCTTTACATTCCAAAACAACTAATCTCTGAACTGCTTACATCACCGAATTCCCATATATCTGACTTAAACTCCACCTACATGGCTGTTTGCTTATGGTTGGCGCAAATTCTTATCCTACCTGAGGGAGCAGTTTTATGAAATGCTGCCTTTGGTCATGAAACTCCTTTAAGAAATTCCTGAACCCAGAGTGTTTCAGCTGTGCCTCTAAACTGGAAACTGCCTCACTGACTACACAGAATAGGCAGTGACTTTAAGCAAGGTCATGGGCCCATGGCTGTAGTCCTGCTGGGAAAGCCCTGAAAAGCTTCTGTTGCCCCCAAGAGAATAAGGGGCAAGTGGCTCAGCCACTACTTCTGGCAGAGCATCCTCCAACACTGCCTCACCCCAGCAGCTGCAGCAGCAGCAAATCTGGCTTTTCCAGGATGACTTCTGCCAGCAGCTCTCTATCTTGTATCAGCCTCATCCCACATCTGCCCCTTCCTATGATTGGAGTCCTGGATTCTTAACCTCATGATGACAGATCCCCATTTTGCGTGTGTTGCGGAGAAGCCTTGAACTGGCTCTTCCAGGAAATGATTGCAAAGGCAAAAAATTGAGGGCTTGTTAGGTGAATGATCAAACATTTGGGGCAGCAAGAATATCATATTCTTGTATATGGGGATACAAACTGCAAAGAGCACATTCATGTTTGTGCTGGAAACACAAACCTTGCATTTGCATGAGCCATTGCTGCATGTGATGGACAAAGCAGGTGCCAAGACAGGTGCTTAAAAGTATGTTCTTCAGACATGATCTTCCATCTGGTGTAAATTGGTCTAGCTACCTCCGCTTTAATGAAGTGGAGCTTGCTTCTACCAGCTGGCCCCAATTTAATTATATTTAAATTTTATGCTGTACTGTTTGTTGAGGATATTGAAAACATTCGCTTGTTTCCGTGTTGGCTTTTTGACTTCAGTAAACTTCTAGCTCAATGATCATTTCACTGCCAAGACCTCAGATCATGCAATTGCTTCATGAGGGGGGATGTGTGGACTTAGATTCTCAATTTGTTTCCTGATATCTAAACAAATCTAAGCTGTTTGTATATGAAAGAACTGTTCCCTTATTACCAGGAGAGGTAAGCTCTGCAGGGCAAGAGCTATCTTTCTCCTCTGTTTGCCCAGTGGCCAGGCAAATTCTTTTTATTGTGTTTTGGTTGTGCCTAGAGGCCAGGTCATGGATCAGGGCCTCCCTGCGCCAGACACTATACACAGGCTTGACAAACAAAATGGTTTTTACCCCCAAAGCCAGCTGATTTATATACCCTCCAGTTACATAAATAACAGTTTGGCTATCAAGGTGTCCTTGTTCCTCAGGGATGTTGTTTATGTCAAATGTTGTATTTAATTTTTGCTATGCTCTGATGAGCACTGTGGTGCAAGCTGTGCAACACTGGACTGGCCTGGTCCCATAGCTTAGTCCCTCTTGCTCCTGCCCCCAGTGTGCCAGGAAGCTGAGGGAAAGACCATGGCTGTGTCTGTGGTGCAGCACAGTAGAGTGGCTGACTGGGGTGATATAGTGGGTGCTGACCACCCAGCATCCATGCCATGTGCATTTCAGGGAGGTTTGTTTCAGAAGAACTCTGATGTGCCCTAATGGTGGAGGTGAAGCTTCTGGTACAATTTCATCCAAAAGGAGTCTAGATTATGTGTCTGAGATTGCTCCACACTGAGAGAGTGGTACATGGCATTGATGGCAAGATTTGCTTCAGAATTGCATTCCTGACTCTCATTTAAAGGCTAATTAAATGGTTGTGGAGGGCTCTGCCCAGCTCAGAATGCAAACAGTACTCACCTGGAGATTATACAGTGTCCTTTTCCACCCTCTTTAACTTCCTTCTGAGTGAAAAAATAGGGAGAAAAACACCTGCAAAATGGTGAATTGTATGTGATGGAGAAGAACACTCATTTCTTTGTACGTCTGAAATGAGGAAGGCAGGAAATAATGTTTTATTTCATTGCAAGTATGCATGTGTGTTTCTTCTAGAAAGGACCTTCCTCTGGCAAAACACGGAGAAAAAGGAGGCTGATCCAAGTAAGGTCAACCTGAATTTTTGCAACTGACATGACGTACCACAACATTTTAAAGAAAAAAGACATCTTTCATCTTTCTCATCTGAAATACACATGAAATAATTGTGTGCCCGCTGTTAACAGCGGCAAAAGAACACTGGCAATCTTCGGAGTTTCATCTGACAATAAGATGCTGAAGTTAATTCCTAAATGGGTTTAACTGATTAGCTACACTTTTTTTCCCCCAGGAAACTGTTTCATCTGGCACCATGACATCATTGAAGATTAGGTGCAATGTCATATAAATCTGTAGGAAGCCCATTTTTTAAATCTCAGCATTTCTGAAGCTCTTTTTTAGTATAAGAAATAGTGTACATGCAACTAAGTAGAAGTTAGCTTTGACTAAAGGAAAATAGTATTGTATATGTATAGATAGATATAGATATATATAAATAGCATATTGCCTCTAAATGCAACATATGTTTCTTTCAGCTATCAGCAAGGGAGATCAGTCCCACATTATATCAAAGTCATATGGGGACAAAACACTTTTCAAACAAGAAGTGAAAGCTGCCTTTTTTTTTTCTTTTTTTTTTTTTTTCCCCAGAAATGCCCTGACTCTCTGAATCTGGACACGGGCATTCTAAAGAAAAACAAGCAACCCACAGTGTTCAGTCCCATTCACAGTATCTCACAGCAAATATTATTCTGTGTTCTTTCAAGGTCCTTACCATGCAGTGGTCAGAGTTGAGGTATCCTCTCTTGCCAGTACATTTGTATCCTCTCTTGCCAGTACATTTTTGAGACAAGGCCAAATGTACACCAACTCAGGACAGGAGACTCTAAGCATACATCAGGTTTAGGTTTATCCCCATAACTGTATGAAGCATCAATGGATTAGATTTCAGCTACAGCCACTTTATTGGGAGAGAAGTAGGTTAAAAACCAGCAGGTGGCAAAATGACAGCTGTGGAAAGATGAGCCACAAAACTGTCCACAAAAATCCCCAACTTGATTCCCCATTTTTCTCTCATTTTTCAACCCTTTGACCTCTCAGTATTCCAATAGGCCATCAGAGATCCCTAATGGGATAGATACCAGATACCCTATGAAGCAGTGGGGCATAGTCTCTGTATTTATTATTTGTTTGAAATACTGTGCTCTGTGCCCAGCAGGTCCTCAGAGGGCCATCAGGACTCTGAAGGGCTCCTACACTGCCTGGTTAACAGCCACCTAGAGATAGACATAATACATACACTGTGAATGAGTTTAGTTTTTCTTTCTAGTGTTTTTTGTGAGAGGGACTAAATTCTAGTTCTTTGTCAGATATGCTCCAGAGAACTTTTAAATGTAAAAAGTTATTATCTTTGGTACATGGCCTGTTTTTAACCTTGACAAAAATAAAAAGGTCAGAGGTGTCCAGATACCCCACTCAGCACACAGTTTATAATAATCTTTGTGGCTCCCACAAAGTTTAGCTCTTTCCACCATTATGGTTTGCTTGGCTACAAGTGTAAGGGAACCACAGACTGATATTTGGTCTCAGTTTAGTCATTATACAGTCTCTCGGGTGATAAAAAATCCTGCAGAAATGTCAATAAGAACAAATAACCCAGTGCTGTATCATAGAGAAACAACTGTGAAGAAACAAAAGGGAGGCAAAAAAATAATGCTTCTAACATTATTCATCCTGTTCTACCATGTCAGCCCAGTTTGGTCTCTCCTCTTATTCCTCAGCTGTGCACATTTTTGGTGGTGGGTGCTGTTGCCATCAGTGCATGGTAGAGTGAGGCTCATTATTCATAAACTTCATGATATCATCTCCACTGTTGTGGAGCTCACTGAGATCCTTGCATGTTGTGGAAGTTAAACACATTGGTACCATGTTTCATTATTTTTGTTACACATGCTAAAGACCAGTCTTGTTTATGCCAAATAAAATTGTCCAGCTTTGCTAATCGTATTTTTCTTCTCCTTGTGCGGTCATGGACAAGGGTAAATATTTGACATATATTAGGTGAAATAAAAGGGTAGTGAGGCAGAACAAAACTAAGTAAAATTCTTCTATGAACTTTTTTTCATTCAGCATATCATATCCTGACACAGAAAGTTGCACATTAACCAGACTTGTGACTACATGCTACTTTAATTGTTTTTATTTGGTGCTCTGTATAGCCAGAGGCTTTTTCTATGTATTAATAAACATTACATTAATTTTCCATTGTTCCTGGCGTTAAGATATCACAGGTCAAACTGGAGCCTCATGGATCCCACTGGAAAACAAGACCAAACAAAAATGCCACAATGCATCAGGAAGTGATGTCAGCAGCTGGAGTTTTGCTTCCGAACTTCTGTGTTTTACTTGACTTGCGAAGCTGTTTTCCTGTGCAAAGCTATAGGCTTAATACTTGTGGGAATGACTGAGGACAAATATCTTGCAGTTTTACTGACTATCAATGCATCATTCTTTGACACACTATTAACAATCTGTTGACCTACGTAAAAATTGGAGTTTCAGGGAAAAGGAAAGTGTCCCATGTCTGCTTATCGATAAAATGCTCACGCTGCATAGATACATGAGTATATTGAATCGAGCTGCTCGTAGTTAACACATTCAAGATCCTACTTATTGTCAATAGCTGACCCAAAACCAATGATTCATGTTCCAAAGAAAATGCTGCTTTTATATTTTTCCACCAGCCCAGTCTCTTGCTACAGACCCAAGCTATTCCCCCAACTACTGCTCTACATCTGGGTGACATGAGAGATAATTGCAGGACGCTTACAGTCCTGATAAACTGTGGTTTCCCTTGCTCTGCAGCCCTTTGAAGTTGCAGACAGTTTCATGATAATTGATAATCTAATCTCTTCCTAGCCTGTTTTTTTTTTTTTTTTTTTTTAAAGGCTGCTCTGAAACAGCAAGAAGGGGAAATATTACAGCATAAGTATTGATTGCTGCATGCAGAGGTCACCGCGTGGGGATTACACTTTTATCACAAGGTTCTTGCGAAAGGTGAAGTTTTGGCAAGATCCTAATAATAACTGTGGAGTGCTAGTTAAATACAAGGGGTAGGGGGAGGAAAATGATTTTTTATTCTTTAGTACCTTGAGGCTATACACGGCAATTACTATTGCAGAGGCAATAAAGAAGTTGTTAATTACAGGTTTTATACCCTTGTAGCCCAAAGTAAGAATGAAAGGACTAAAGGTTACAAGTGGTACCAAAGAAAGAAAGAAGGACAGAAGAGTTGCTGGAGATTTTTGGTTTTATGTGCAATGAAACAAGTTACTTAATTTACAGTGGGATAAGGTGGATCAGAGAGGCAATTTCAGTTTGATTGAAATCTTAGTATGTAATTTGCTTTATTTGTCATCATATTTTTTCTGCAAAAACCACATTGACTGCTGTCATCCACTGGAGCAAAGCCATTGCATGAGGACAGGGTGAATGACACTTGTTAGCTCTGAATGTGTTTTGGAACTATTTTAATGTCTGAAATTCTGGACAGTGGTTTTGTCAGGGACTCTTTCTGGAAATACAGGAGAAGTGGTAAGCAGAGCAGTCATACTTTACAAACAATACCAAAAAAAAAGCACAGATGGTAAATATCTGTGTATTTAGCAAAGGCAATTTGTTTGAAAATGAGAAAAGTTTCCGTTCCGTTCCGTTGGATGAACTTATCCTATGCGATAAGTGATATTCATGAGAATTTGTAGTACTGTACAATATGTTAACTAGGGGCATGTAATTTTCTGAATGCTGACAGGGATAAATATATGCGCCTGCACACACACAAAACTCACACATACTTAATGAGAGCAAAATTAAAGTCTTCTGAAACAAGGCTGATTGATTAAAACTCAACAGACCCACACAAATATGAACACTAATACACATGGCTCATAAAGTGCTTTCAGACCGCATCTTTAAAGGGGCAATGCAAACACTACACCAGACCAACCCCTTAATTGTGCCAGATGAGAAATGGGATAACTGGTGAGTTAAAGGGATAGCTGACTCCAAGAATGATTCCTCCCTCCTTTGCCTTTTCTTCCCTGGTGGTACATCACTGCAAATTAGAGCTCTTTAACTTGAGTCAGACTATTTCCAGATTACTGGAAATGGCAACATGGTCTGACCTTACCCATCCTCACCCCACTGGCTTTTAAAGTAAAGAACAGAGTGAGAAGGGCTGTTGTAGAGCCCTGGTTTTACACCTTCTGAGAATTCATCCATTCCATTACACTCAGCATGGTTGTTTGTAAAATTGGACTTAGGCAGTGATTTATTTGCAAAAAATCAATAAAGTTGAATTTGACAAGGAATAGGTCTTATAAGCCAGGTGGAATTAGATACAACTGGGAAATACTGTGATACTCCAGCATTCTCCTTTTTAATTCCTCTTTCTGCTCTCTCTTTTCTCTGATCTTTTAGATGTGTGTCAGTGCCTTACTTGTAGGTATTTAGATAATACAGACATTACTGCTGCTCTTTCTACTCCACCATCACCTCTTCTGATCACAATAATTGCTGTCACTAACTGTGAAGAGATCCTGATTTCCAGCAGGTGATATTTCTTCACTCATTCTTCACCCTTCTATTAACTACTTCTGTTGTTCTCCTTCTTACTGTTTCTGCAGACCTCCTTGGGCGACCAGGCATTTATGAGTCTCTGGAGACTTTTTTTACAAGAAATTTTCAAAATTTGAAGAAGAATTTGGTCACTTGCTGCATAGTTTTTTGAGCACTATAGGTCCCTGGGAACCTCTGGATGGCTGCAAATCCAATGTTTGAGCAATGTGCATACATAGATGATTTGTTCAGATCATCTGCCATGAGTTCAGAGTGTCCTGGATGTCTCTGACCCACTGTATGTGCACATCAAAGTCAGTCTGTAAGAGTGCTGCAGATCTGAGATAGCCTGGAACTCTCAGGCTCGCTGCACAAGTTCTCTTGTGGCTCACTTACCATATCTGTTCTGAACGTGCATGGCGATCCCTATGAGTTTTATTCTTCAATCTCTCTGCTGTGATATAACTTCCATTTCTCTTTCCTTCTCCTACTCTTTCTGTTTCCATATGGTTCCGTTTCCTCCTTTGCTCTCCTCCCAGGTCTTTGCATTTGGGAATTGCTTTCATCCCAGAATGATGCAAGGAGACTCCTGAATGTAGTTGGCTTTCCACATTTTATACAAAAGAGAATAATATACAGAAAAAAATTAGTTAAATAGCTTAAGAAATCCACTTAGCATAAGCATGCAAAATCAAACTGTTCTGACTTTGAAAGCAACATCCCCCTCTTGGATCTCTTGCACATACTATTTTTCTCTCACTGCTTGTCTTTCTCTCAGTTTCCCTTTTCTCCCTGTCCGGATTCTTGACCCTTCACATTCTTGACTCTTCACCCTACCCCACTCTCCCATTCTCTTTTCCCCATTCTGTTACAGATCATAGACATAGTTTGAATTATCTAAGGGATGGCAACAAGGGCAACTAAACGTATGCTTGCTGATTGACCCTGATTAGCCATTCTGAAGAAAACACATGGGTTTTGTGTCTTTTATCTCAGAGATAGGAATTGCTACGGAAAATTATTAGCTACTACAGTGGCCCATGTCAGAGTCAGGTAAGGAAGCACGTAGTAGCTTTATATAGATAAAACCTTCCACTGTGCCTAATGTTCTATTGTCTTTTTTCTGACCAGAACTCTATCTCATTTTTGCTAGGGTTTCCATAAAACAGTAACGTTAGCACACAGCTTGCCACATGACTGAGCTTTTCTGTTTACTTATTTTAAATATGTGACCTTTAAGAATATGATGGGGGGGGAGGGGTGGAAACAGTACATTTCATCTGTTAAGGCATCAAACATACATTACAGAAAAGGCAGAAGGCTGACACTTCTTTTCCTCCACTTCCAAAGAACTTCTGGGTGTGTTTATGGTACTAAAGGTTTTCTTCTTAATTTAATATTTAGAGGTTGGACTAGTTGATCCTTTAGGTCCATTCAGACGTGGTCTTCTATGATTCTATGATATGGTTCTGTGATTAATGTATAGGTTGATCCTTGTTTCTTGGCCTGATTTTAATGTCCCCTATTTTCAGAATTAAAACTTTCTTTCCTGGCTTGTTCGTTTTCCTTAGCAGTGTTTTTATGTCTCTTCATAACAACCTTCCTAATGGGTGCTGTTTCTTCTGGGACATCTGCTCTATTTGCGACAGGGCTTTTTTTTTTTTTTGATGCAAGTTCAGGCAAATATCTGAATAGTGAGGAAAAGTACTTTTAAATTTTTCTCCTTTTCTGGAGAGCTTTTATACAGTTTTCTTCACATTATGTTTTTGTAATATCTTCAGCAGATTTCATGTCCCATGGAGATGTACCATTTCTGCTATGTTGTGGCCTGCAATCCTTTTTGGAGATAAAAATTCCAGCCAAGTTTTACACTTACCCTTTGGTGCCTGCAAATTAATTACATGAGCTCTGTTAACACTGCCCATCACAGAAAAGTATAAGCAATGTTGACTTTGTGACTGTAACTGAATGAAGAATTTAAAAAAGAAAAAAAAACCTAAAAATGAATACACTTTTTGTGTGTGCAAAGCACAACTTTCAGTCATAGTGCAAATGATGGAGAGTTATATACATGTATTAACTACATGGTAACTATCTGTAGCTTGATCTTTTTAAAAGTAGCTACAATGAAACTATATGAGAAGTCTGGCCTGAATTCAAATAAAAGAAAGAATTTCCATCCAGTCCATCACCCTGTCCATTACTATTCCTTCTGTGTCTAGGTATTACAGCCCATATGATTTGTAGGCTCTGAGACCCCTGAAGCAGGAAGATCTGTTGCAGGAACAGCACTGGCTGTGTACTCTTAATATGCCCTTTTTTGTGCTTTTTTAGGCTCTGTGGACAGCATGCCATTGTTTCCCACCTCTGTATCCAAAGTGTGCTACATCCATACCTTGAAGAGAAGAAAGCAATGCTGAATGTTAGTGCTGCACTTGTTGTATCTGTGAATTTGAAGTACACACTTGAGAAGATGTCTTACAGAGATCATCTGCCCACTTTCAGCAAACACACTGAATGGAAACACCTCAGCTTCCCATCACATAATTTCTTAAATTTATCATTTTCTGTAACAAAAATAGTTCATAAATACCAGTCTGTACCTCCTTTGGGCATCGAAGGCAACGTTTTACTTTCGTTAACAATGAACCGATGATTCTGGGGGCTAAATTTTTGAATAATGTACATGTACAGTTGGAAGGACAATTCCTATTTGCTCCTGCATCTGTAAGGCAGCTATCAAAAAACACTGTGAGCCTTTGTATAGGCAACTGAAATAAATCCATGGCCAAAATGATTAGACATTTTGCAATCTAGCATATGCACATCTAGATGATATGAGTGTTCCGTCTGTGTAACAGGAGCAGAAGTGTGTATGAATTCACCTAGCAGACTAGAGTTTCAGATCGTTTTCCTGTGTGATGGATTTGCTCTGTGGTTTTCCCGTGTAGATGCACTGGAGGCAATACAGGCACAGAAAACTTTGGTGTGCTAAGATGAAGTTGATATGTGTCTATGGAGGTTTTTATTATTATGGATAAGGTTTCACTCTTTCCTGGGAAATCCCATTTATGTTTTCCAGAAAGTACAGTAGTAGCAGATAATTTAGGATGATCACAAAAGAGAATTTTGCCATTATCTTGTAAGCAGACAAATAAGAGCTATTTAAAGCTTAAATGAAGAGCCATCAAGAATGTGCCAATCAATATCTGATCAATAGCTCATCAAAATTTGTTTTGGTTTGGTTTGGTTTTAGAAATAAAAGCCACTTGAGACTTTGTATGTCATTTATATTTCCATGGACAAAAAGGGTCACCTAGTTACAACATAGTCATGGTAATGTTACCTGCAGCATTCAAGAGAAAAATGTATCTGGGAAGAGAGCAGTGGATTTCCCCCACTTGTTATCCTGTTTCACATAGCAACATGATAAGGTTCTGCCCCTTTTGAGTGTTTTATTCACACTCTCTCTCGCTTCCCTTTGGCATTTTTTCTCACATCTGATTCCTTCCTTCATGCACATCCATAGGGAAAGGAGGTTCATTAGCCTGAGTGTCCATTTTCTGATCTGTAACAAGGGGCTTGGACATGTATGGGCCGTGTGAGATGCACAAGGGAACTGCCACTCTCAGAGCTACTTCCCTACAGCAGAGCGACCAGCAAATGCTCTGTGGGGAATAAACTCAGGTTGGCTGTCCTAAACTATTATTCTAATACTAAATTCCTTTTAGTTTATCCTGCATCTTAACGAGGTAGGTAGAACTAATGTCATTTAATAGCCAGGATATTCACAGGAATGACCTACATAGAGAGGACAGAGTCTGTACACAAAATTGCATTTCGTTCATTAGCTACAGTACAAATCAATTCTGGGTAACAGAGACATCCTAATAAGACATTTTTTAATACCTCTGTCATCAAGGTGAACCTTAAAATAGGTGTGTAATATACACATATAATAATAAATTATTAACCATACAGAGATAAACTGCATCCATTCAGAAACATCCAGCTGATACTTATAGAAAGGATGTTCTGAGGATTATGAATAGGGCATATATTTTAAATTGTATTACTATACCAATGAGTAGAAGAAAAAGAGCTACTTATACCTTCTTCACTGAGGTTATTCCTAAATACACTGCGTGCAACCTGCAGGAAGGTTACTCCCCTGTATTTTGTAGGCTTGGAAACATGAATTTCCAAGAGGATTACACCAGGGGTTTCCATAATTCATTTTCCTCTCTGACAGTGACTGGCATGTATTCACAAGTGAGTGTTAAATGTGATAAATTTGTAAACTAGATTCCAAGGCAATCAATTAGCTACATGAAAGCTACTAATCTGGGATTACTTATGCTCTGGATATATTCTAGCAGCTCTGCCTGCACTAACAGTGTGTTAAATGGTGGAAAAGCAACAAAGCAATTTGTGGTGATTGCTACAAAAAACACAGAGTCTACAGTCTGAGACAGGTCAGATGAAAAGGCATCTAGAGATTAGCAATGTAGAATCCCTCAGGTAGATCAGTGAGAATATCTAATATTGCTGTGGGCTAGGGGAAGCAGCCTACAGAAAAGGAAAACTTTCAAGACTGATAGAAGCAAAAAAGATTCAGGAAACTCTGGCAGAGTAAAGGGCCAACACATGTGTGGGCAAGAGAGTCAAGATCTAATGGCTCAATAGATGAATAGGGAAGGGGAGGGTTCAGAAGAAAATGTTACATGTAGTAGAATTTGAATTGTTTGGATCAGAGGTTCAGAAATAAAAGGCTCATAGAGAAATAAAAAAAAACTGCATTGCATGAAGTCTTTCCCTTCCAAAAAAAAAAAAAAAAAAAAAAAAAAGGAAAAGCTGGATATCCCCAGAATCCAACATACTGTCAGTTTTAGACTACAGATAAATTACAGCCATTCAAAAGCAGTAAGGTAGATCAAGTGGTTGATATGTTTACCTGTTTTTCTCTAGCAGCATTTCTTTTTCAGGGTCATAACATCTTTGTAACAGAAGAAAGGTGATTCAGATGGGCTACAGAAACTTTCACTTCTTGGAGGCAGTTTTGGGTCCACTCTGGCTTTTCTGAGGCAAATGCTTTTACCCTTGCATATTGTAGCTGTGCAGTTTTCACTCTCTGCCCCTGTGAAAACAAGCCCATCCCAGCTGGAGTCCACTTTTGCTCCTGAAACCCTCCTTTTCCCATGTCTGCTGCACCTGTAGCCTGCCCGTGTTCAGGCCACTTCACAGTAACTCCCACCACCCACCACTTTTAATTGGAAGCAAAATGAAACAATTCTGAAATCAACCAAAGGCATTCAAGAAATTGCAAGCAGTTTCTTGTAATCACAGCTTAGTGAAAAAGAGATTGTAGTCTCTGAAAGGAATGATAACCCCAACCACTAGACGGTACGCTACCAAGTTGCCCCAAAAGGAAGCATTGCTTATGGGACGTCAACTCATCTTTCTCTGTCAGCAGTGAAAACACAAGAAGGCTTGCCCTTTTGAAATGTAAACAGAAAATTATGCCTCCAACACAAACCCAAGCCATTAAAAAGGCAGCTTTTATTCCTTCTCATAATGTTCAGGAACATAAGGCAGTAGCACTGATGTGGCTCCACAGCTGTTGCCAGGGGAAAGTAGGAATGTAGCCTGCCACATCTGGGGTGACATCTTTGAAGAGGCACTTAATCTGCAGTGCTGAGGTATGCTAAGCCTCTTTGCTTTTCTTTACCAGTTCTCAAGCTAATACTACTCCTGGAGAGCAATGCTGATTTCAAGTCAATGGGTGAGATGAAAGAACAATTAAGGACAGTGATGCTTTATGCATTGTGGAAAATATAAAGACAGGACAATAGCATAATTCCTTGATCACTCCGGCAGAAGATTTACTTTGCCACACTTTAAAGTTGTAGGCTCCCAGCTTCTAAAACAAAAATGACAGGAATTTTTAATCACTGAGTGTGTGTTTTGTGAATTGAAGGGGGGTATTGAAAGACTGGAAAATAAAAGGTATCTGCTGCTATTACACTGATGTGTTTCTATTGCATCAAAGCCTTTTCTTCTCCATAGCTCTTCAGAAACAATTTGCCAGTATTGCTAGGCAGGCATTACACAAAGAAAGACATCAGGTAAAGAAACACAAGAGAGGTTTTAATAAGTAAGAATGCCTTTATGGCACTATTCCCATTTTCTAATAATTGAAAAACTCAGATGCCAGACCTTTTTTGGTGGCTGCTTAAAAAAAATAAATAAAAATGGAGAGAGGTGAGAGAGAAAGAGAAGATAGAAATTCTGATCTTAAATGTCTAGTCCAAACTTTTGTCTTGTTTGGGGAGGGTAACATTTATTCCAAAAGCAGACTACAAGGGAATCTTACAATGGGGTAGCTGGACATTTGAGTCTTTAGATTGCTGTGCTACACTGAAGTCTGGCTGGTTCCATTGTGCTAAATGCTGAAGTAGAGAATTAGGTTATTATAACTTAAAAGTGGACCCTGCACTTTAAATAAATGTTCTTTATGCATGAAATGACTTTATTTGTGAATGTTTTAGCAGCTTTTACATCTGGGTGTACTATACCTAGATCTTACTACCCCAGTTATGAGTCTAACCTTATATATGGATACCTGTGTATGTTTATTCATATAAACATATATATCTCTACTTGCATGGAGACACATATTCCCACACAGTTTAGACTTATTTTTCCAGTATAAAAATTTAGCCTTCTCATGTATGTGAGCCTTTAGTACTAACTGAGAATGTACTGTATGCAAGTACTATTGGGAGAACATGTTGGTTCTCACCAAAGCAGAAAACTGAGAATGAGCCTAGACTACCACATTGGACCAAAACTCAAGAGGATGTTCAGTGATGGACCCAAAGTCATGGATCAGCCCCATCTTTTTATTAAACGAACATGCAAAAGGAACAAAAGTCCTGGTGCTGTTCATCGTACTCAAAAATCACGCTGTTTAAAGCAAACTTCTCAGACCAGACATTCCAGAAATTTAAAAGAGCTATATCTGAGTTGAAAAGGAAAATAACCCCAGAAAGTCAGAGCAGTAAGCCATTATTTTGTGTATGAAAAGTGTCCCTGAAAATGTATAACACAGGCTAGGGCCTGTGGTAGAACCACAGAGAGATTTTAAGCATGATGCTATCCAGTCAGTTTCACTGGAAAAAGTAATTTGGATAGCAGTCTCCTGTTTCCCTTCTGTCTCTGATGGGCTGTGTGTCTCTGCACAGGTCATTCAGGCTTTGACCAAAACCTTGTTACTGTAAAGAGAAAGTCTCTCGTTGACTTTGGTGATTGTTAGACTGGGATCTGTGTTTCTGCTTCTCACCTGGATGCTACTAATGTCCATTTTGTGTGTTGGAAAGCTGGAGCCTTTCTGTGCTTCAGTATTCTCCTCTCTTAGTGGGTCTGTGAACGGACAGCCTCATTAGTGTTATCTGTGATAATATTTGATACATAATCTTATTCAGAGACCGAAAAAGAGAAATAATAAAGCACTATAAAAAAAGGAGAATGGGGAAGAGGAGCACTGGATGAATGATACAGAAACCATGTCAGTACTTTGAGTTTTTGGGATGTGCATCAGGTTTGCTGGACTGGTTCCCAGTGTTCATTTCTCAATAGACCTTTCAGTTCCTTTTTTTTTGGGTACAGTTTTCTATTGAGACTGTAAGACCTAGTTCAATATGGAATTCACAAAAGCAATTTCTCTCCTGTTTCATGATCTTTAGGACTTTTTTTTTTTTTTCTTTTGTGCTTTAGCATTTTCCACTGCTATCTAGCTGGAGAAGAGGCCAAATCCATTCCTTAAGACTGTAGCACCTTCTGCTTACGATGCCACTTTAAGCCAGTGGCCTTGATGGGAACCACATGCCTAAAACTGGTAGCAAGTCTTGACTTTTGTCCAGGAGTTCTCTTACTGTAATGTATGCTCAGCATCAATGCCATGCAAGGCTGGTAGGGATTTGTTATTTGTAACAAAGATAATTTTTATATTATTATCTCTCTTATGTTGCCAACAGATACAGAAAGCAAAGAATTCTGTTTTCATCTGTTTCTCACAAAACAGAAAGAAAGAATCAGGCCATCTAAGTCACTTCAGATGCTCATCTCAGTTAGCAGTGAGATAAAAGGTGAATCTGTAGAATAGGTGGAATTTTTACTAAAATGCTGTGCACAAATAAATCTTTTGTATCCAAGATCTTTTGAATTTTCTAAGTGCATATAAAAAAACCAAATAATCTTTTAAAGCTCAAAGAAATAATTTTACTAAATACAAACTTACAGCTGATGGGAATATTGTACACTGTAAGAATTACAGAGCTTTACCTGTTACTAAATCCAGTGATAGGAATATTTTCCAGATACTGAACTATTTGTATGCATTATGGTTAAACCTTACTGGTTTTACTCAGGTTCTGGAAGCAGTTCTTTTTTGTTTGTTTGGTTGGTTGGTTTTTGGTGACTTTGTGGTCCTTGGTGTGCTTCTATAAAATCTGTTCATTCCAAAAAGTCTGCAGCATCAGGTTTAATTGTGAAACACCTAGAGCTGCTTAGATTTCACTGTATGGGATGAATTGCTTTTCTCATGTTTTTCAATGTTCAGGCTAAAATCAGAAACAGCAGAAATGCATTCAAAGAATCATAAAGCAAAGTCAAGTCAAGCTCTACAGTGAAAAGATACTTTGGAAAATGCCCACATTGTGGACACAATGTAAGTTACATAAAAAGTGTAAGCTGTAGATCTTGATGTGGAAATTCTTTTGCTTGATCAGCTTTGTGCTCTGTAAATTTCTGAACAAGGTCTGTTCAGGTGATAGGTAATGACACAGATCTAACAAGTCAGAGCACATAGAAAAAGCAGAGGAGAATGGGTTTGACCATGTCTCTTACATCTTCATGTCTCCTACATCACAGAAGTCTCTCTGAACCACTCGCATTTTAGGTGGACAGATAACATTCCTTTACTTCTTCTTCCCTTCCTTTGAAGGCCTTTGTTTTGTCCCTGTGTGGGAAAGGTAAAATCTATCTCCTTTTTCACATTGCCAAGAACCAGCAGAGTATTGGGTCTGTTGTTATATTTTGGTATTTAAGTGGACAGCTGGAAGAAGTAAAAAGACCTTAAAATGTTATGCATTAGATATGTAAAATAAGGTGGTAGGTGGGTGAAGTAAACATCAGAGCAGGGCTAGACAGGAACAGGGAAAGCCTGCTTTAGAAAACGAAATAGCTTTTGGCTCTGGAAGAGCCACATCTGAGTGCTGGTCCCAGTCTGCCTGTGGTAGCTCGCTGTGCATATGGAACACTGCCACTTTAAAAATCTATTTACAGGTGCCGTGTCTGTATGGACAAATTATTTTCTATAATTACCCTTATTCTTTTAAAGAAAAGATCCCCAGGAGTCCCTCGGATGATAATGCAGTAGAGTGACTGAGCCACACAACGCAACATCTCCCTCCCAGAAGCAGCCATTGAGGTGAGGTGAGCTGAAGCTGCCCCGGCCACAGCAGGTAGCTCAGCACACTCGCTTCCCTGAAGTGTAGATTTCTGAAAGGATACCAGTTCCCTCCCCCTTCAAAACTATCACGCCATCCCACCACTCTGCATGTGCTAGCTTGCCCAGCTGTACCCTTTTATGCCTCATATAGATAGACGCACAAAAGCTTTCTGCACTAAGCAGTAGTTCTGCTTCCAAATTATGCACAATCTCATCAAAATATTGATATACACACTCATAAAGACTGTAACTGGAAGCCCAACTGGACAAGCTGTTGGGCTATGACCAAACTTGGGAATAATGTAAGAGAAATCAGAACAGAAGCCAAACTGCCACCTTCAGAAAGAAGTGGATTGCATTCAAGCACAGTGGACTAAAGCACTCCTCAATCCCCATGTCTCTCTCTCAAGGCAATTTGAGTTCCTCTTCATTTTCCACTGTTATGACTGAGATTAAAAAAGACCAGAGTGTCACCCTTTGCTTTTAGATGCTCTTATCCAGCGCCTGTAGCTTACTGCACGTGTACACACATGCACACAACCCACTCTTTGATGCTCAAGGCTTCATATTTATTAGCCTTGTGTAACAGTTATAATCAACACATGCAGTTAAGTAATAAATAGCAATCTTGAATAAGAACGTGCTAAACCAACTCAATATTTTATGCCTTTCCACAAAGGCAAACCACCCTGGAAATGCTTCTAAAAGTGCAAGTGTAAACATGAATCTGGCTTTGAATAGTCACAGAATTTGTAAATAGCTTCTTAATAACCTTTGTCACTCCTGTGCCCTCATCAGGAGATAATTACACAAGTCCAATATTAAGTGCACGGTGCTCTGAAACAAGCTCTGAGTTGGCATCCACTATATCACTTCCCTTTCAGTCTTCTAATTCTTCTTCCTTATCTTAGACTAGGAGGTGATGGAGACACTATATGCTTCCCAGGTATACTCAATGAGTCAAAAAACTTTTTGTGATCTGTACAAATATTTTTGATTTTTGGCTAGTCTGAGCCTTTGAAATGCTACTGTCTGAGACTGGAATCTTCCCTGAGTAAGACTGCCTATGAGATCCTCCAGTACTGTATCAAGGTAAGAAAATGGAAACCTACCTATACAGACATATGATGCCAGTCTCTAATTATGCTAATTTCTAATGATTTAATATATTATTTTGTTGTAGTGGGGTGTACTAGAGCAGTTGGAAATTACCTGACATTCAAGACCGTGAGCTCCCATCAATTCAAACCTCATTTCCCTGTGTGGAGAAAACAGGTTTGACAGTTGAAATGAGTAAGAAAAAGAGACTTCTCTGCTCTGCAGTTTGCAGTGTGATATGGAAATACCCTAAGAAACAATAAATGAACTGGGTCAGACCCTGGAGCAGGAGAGCTAGGCAGATCTGTATGAGTTAAGGCAGTTTTGCAGGTTTTCTTAGGCGGAAAAGTTTTGTGATCCAAGAGAGTTCATTTAAACCTATCTGGGCATCTCTGTGCTCAGCTGCAGAAAGCTGAGGAGGTTTCATTTCACACAGCTTAGATGACTACAGTATGTATATTGTTTAAGCTAAATTTTTACAGCGCTATGGATACAAATAAACAATCTGAAGAGATCATTTACCCAATCTCTTTTGAGTGTCTATATTTGGATGAGATAAACCTCACCCTTTTCTCTCCACTGAATGTAGAGGGCTGAGACTTCTAGATAGGCATCTACAAGTGAAAGTCTAAAGCAAGGGAAATAAATCCCCATCGCTACCTTTTCAGACAGCTAGAAGAAAACATTCACTTCTCTCAATGCTGTGATAATTCTGAATATTAAATGCAGCAATGTAATCAAGAAGCCTAAATTAATATGCAACAGAAATAAGCATAATTTATTGGTTGTTGTGGCTTTGTCTCCCTCTGATGGTTGGACTGCAAGAGCCTTTGGGGGTATGTCACCTCATTAATATACAAGATATTTAGATCCACATGTCTCTGGGTGCACTGCTGAGGAACCATGTAGAAATCCTACACTGCATCACCAAACTAGCCTAATAAATGACCAAAGCCACTGCATGTCAGAAACCAGTATTCATTTGTTAAAGATCTCATTATTTGAGGTCTTTACATAGGCAGTGGCAGAACTATCTGGAAAATGAACTACTGCTTTCCCTCTCTTTTATGTTCAATTCCCTATTTTGCTCACTGAAGAAGGATGAAAAAGAAATGTTTACAGCAATGTTATCCAGATACACAAACAGTGATCGAGCTCTGAACTCAAAACTACCTCTAGCAGTGGGCCACGTCTTGCCCTATACTAGTCTGTCAGTCTTAGAAGCCCTTCCACTTTGTCCACCTCTTTGGTAACCCTACCAAAAACACATGCAGAAGGCATCTGTGGTTTCCAAGGCAAGTATTGTAGTCCAGAGCTGCACAACTGCGTATAACAATGCTCTGTCCTGAGATTGACTTTAACAATTTGTTAATGTAAACACTAATATTATTCCTAAAGCCTAGAGAAGAGCATTTAATTAATCAAATAAACTGTCAGCTCCAATCACAAGGCTTAAAAAGCCAAATCTATTTACAAATGTTCCAAAGAAGACCATTAACTGTTAGCAATCAGGGAAGAAGGTCGCTGTCTTCCGCAAATCCTGGCTCAAGTTTCAGTCAGCAATAAATAAGGCACTGTGAGCTATTTGCTTTTAAGAAAAAGTAAACTCTAAATTGCAGGTTAACAAATCTTAGAGTGAGGTGATGGCCTAAACCAGACATAATTCAGGAAGAAGGAGTTGCCCAACATGATAAAAACAAAGAAAGATACTTCAGTGTAAATCAGTACCCAGAAACTAGTGAAGCCAGTTAGAAAAAGTTCAGATACCTAGTACAGGGTGCAAATTTCTCTCTAGGTAGTGTGCACTACCTCTGTGTCTCTTTCAGTGATCTTATTTGCACCCCTTTCTAATCTCACAGCTAGTGAATCTTTCCAGTTCTACTAAAGGACTGACATCTTTTCTGCTCAGCATTTGAATTTGCAGTATTTGCATTAGGTACCATAGGAGGGAGAAATCTGGCCTCATGCCTGTTAAAAAAGAAGATGAACTTTGGACTTTAAACTGTATCATTAGCTTTGCATTTCTACCAGTTTGTGTAGTGGTAATTTGGGGGTTTTTTTTCAACAATTGGCTCCGTACCAATGCAGAATCGAAGTTGAGTTTGTACAAGGAGTGAAGCATGTGCTACAAAAAAACTAGTAAAATACTTAAAAAAAAAATCCCAGTAAAATGCTGTATGCTTTGTAATATTGCCCACCATATATTCACAGAATCATAGAATCCCAGAATTTCTAAGGTTGGAATAGACCTCCAAGATCGTCAAGTCCAGCCTATGACTCAACACCAAGACATCAGCTAGACAACACAATATATTGGCAAGAACTAGATTTTTCAGAAAAAGTAACAACAGTTTTAAGGGCTTCAGTTCACTCTCTGATATTGGCCAATGGGAACAGAAAATTTGCAATCATAGAAATTAGGGAAATTTATCTGACCTCCTTATACTGCAGAACAGTTTGATATAGAGGGAGCTCCTGCTGGTCTCATTTTGAATTTAGTTACTTATCTGGGGGCTATTTCCCTGTCAGCATTTCTTTGCAACGTGTTCACGCTGAAGCTGTCTAAACAGGTCTCAGAGAAGCTGATGAATTTTGCAGGCTTAATATTCTGATGGATCTGTCAGTTTGAACCATATTGAGCAAAGGGACCTGACAAAAACTGTAATGGTCACCAGCTTCCCAACTTCTGACATCAGCTCCTGTGCTCTGCTCTGCTTCCCCCTTCCCTGCGATCCTTGTAAGGACATTCTCCAGTATCTGAGGCAGGAACTGCTGCACTTGAGTTTTTTGCAGGTCCATACAGTCAAGCACATGGTCTGAAAGAGTGGTCAGCAGCAGAAACTTCAGAGAAATGTGCACGAACCCTGCAGTAATGTGATCTCAGTAAATCTCATCTTCAAATCTCTTATCTAAGGAGAGGTATCCTCAAGCATGAAGGTTAATTATTATCTTAGATCATATGTTACAAAAATTAAATTACAAGGTGGGATAGACTTGTTATCCACCAAGATGTTTCTTTTCTGGGGACTTTTGCTGAATTCTTGTCCACAAAGACTTTCTGTTGGTTTTGGTTGAACCATTTTTTGTGGAACAGAGTAACCTTCTTAAAACATCCTCCAGTCTCCTTTTGGGAAGCAGTTCATCTGGAATTCCTTGTTTGTCTTCTGTGTTGATTCAAGAGTTACTGTTTGATATTTTGGGTTTTGGATAAGTCACTTTCATTCTTCAGAAAGGAGAGACTGTTGATGTGCAGAGAAAATGGATGGGAAGGTTATGGAGTAAATCATCTTGATGTGACATGTGACATGTACAGGACAATCAGGTGATCGGGCTGAGTCAGCATGGATTTATGGAAGGCATGTCCTGCTTGACTAACCTGATCTCCTTCTATAACAAGATGGCCCACTTAGTGGATGAGGGAAAGACCATGGATGTTGTTTACCTGAGCTTTAGTAAAGCCTTTGAGACTATTTCCCACAGCATTCTGCTGGAGATACTGGCTGCTTGTGTCCTGGATGAGCATACTTCTCACTGGCTAAACAACTGGCTGGATAGGCAAGCACAAAGACTTGTGCTGAATGGAGGTAAATCCAGCTGGTGGCCGGTCACCAGTGGTGTTCCCCAGGGCTCAGTTTTGGGGCCAGTCCTGTCTAACATCTGTATCAATGATCTGGACGAGGGGATCAGGCACCCTCAGTGAGTTTGCAGATGACACCAAGTTGGGCGGGAGTGTTGATCTGCTTGATGGTAGGGAGGCTCTACAGAGGAACCTGGACAGGTTGGATTGATGGGCCAAGGCCAACGGCATGAGGTTTAACAAGGCCAAGTGCCAGGTCCTGCACTTGGGTCACAACAACCCCACACAACAGTACAGGCCAGGGAAGGAGTGGCTGGAAAGCTGCCCAGCAGAAAAGGACCTAGGGGTGACAGCTGAATAGGAACATCAGTGTGCCCAGGTAGCCAAGAAGGCCAAGAGCATCCTAGCTTGTATCACAAATGGTGTCACCAGCAGGACTAGGGAAGTGATTTTACCCCTATACTCTGCACTGGTGAGCCCACACCTTGAGCACTGGGTTCAGTTTTGGTCTGCACACTACAAGAAAGATATTGAGATGCTGGAGTGTGTCCAAAGAAGGACAATGAAGCTGATGAAGGGTCTAGAGAATAAGTCTTATGAGAAACAGCTGAGGGAGCTGGGGTTGTTTAGACTGGAGAAAAGGAGGCTGAGGGGTGATCTTATAACAAGAAGATCTCCACAACTCTAAGAAAAAGATCTTTACAACTACCTGAAAGGGTGTTGTAGAGATGCAGACAACTATTAGCATTTAAAAGGCATGCAGGTGTGACACTTCAGGACACGGTTTAGTGGTCATGATAATGTTGGGTAGACAGTTGGACTTGATGATCTTAGAGGTCTTTTCCAACGTTAATGATTCTATGTTTCTATGATTCTGTGAAATGTAAGGTCTTTGTAAGCTTATTTCACAACAGTATTTAAAAAGTGTTTGGAAATACAGGAAATATCAGCACATAATAGATAAAATGTCCTTTAAAACATATTGTAGAGATTTATCCTATTACCTTTAAGAGAAAGTGCATGGGACTCATCAAACTGTTCCACAGTCAAGACTTTGAAATGTGATTCTAGGTTGCTGTCTGCTTTCCTGCTCTGAAGGAGACAATATGTTTGGTGATACTTGGATTCGAACATCATGCTGTCTTTGACTAGTGTGGAATATTGCAGCAGCTTCCATGTTTACTCACTTATACTAATTTTTCCTCTCCAGTCTTTTATGCATATTCTTGAACACTAAGGGGAAAAGGAGCTATGAATGAGTAGATTACCCGTACAAATCAAGATGCAGAATTTCATTCATTAATTCCTGCATGTCATTTCAAATTCAATGAATCTTTCTTTATTTTCAAGTGATGGAAAACTCACTATGACTGTAGGTAACCTGGCCTTGTCATTTGTCATCCATCACTGTGAAAAAATATTGCTGTATTTTTGGTCTGAGTTTGTCTAGGGTGTCTTCTAAGCTTCAAATACTAACAAGATATTGTTTTATTTTAACAGTAGTTTGTTTTTCTACAAAGTTATCCTGCTTTTACCAGTTAATCAGGCCATACCATTCCCCTATCCACCCCCTATTTCTCTTTCTCACTTTCAGTCTTTGTTCACCCCCTGGATTGCATGTATTATCACGTACCGTGTCCATTCATCTCCTGTCCTCAACACCACTTACACTCCGCATCCCAAATTCACCTCTTTTTCCATGTGAACACAATGCGTGAGCAAGTCTGTCTGTTCCAGTAAAGTAAATATCTAAGTGATCCTCAGTCAACTGCTGCCTGTAGTTTCAGTTTTTCTACAAGGTCCCAGACGTTGGCCAGAGGCAGCCTGTTATCTGCTGTGCTGGGAGCTGCCTTAGGCTCGTGCAGTGAAGGTTTGTGCTGAGGCTCAGAAAAGACACTGCAAGGGAGGACCTCTCTCAGATGAATGGGATGTGAGCAATTCCTGAGCAACAGATAAATATACAGAAAATAGCACGTTATGTTCTGAGTGAACACCACCAATGAGGTTGGGTTTATTCCTAAGCATTGTTGCAATGTCACAACCTACCAAGCAGTAGTTGTAACCTAGCAAGAACTAAAGCTTTTTGTCTCCCATCCATAAATCTGTATGGTGTGTATTGCTGGTCTCTGAACATGGAGCAAAACAAGCCATTGAGTTTTCAGGCTTCTCTGCTCTGTGTGTTACAGACTAAACTAGTTCCTTGCTTGCTTCAGCATCCAGACATCATCAGAGTGGCCTAAACTCACATCTCCACTAATCCTCTGTGATATTGGGCTGATTATGGCTTATTATTTACAGAGTTTGAAGAGCTGATTGTTCAGGATGTTCAGACTGAAAAGCTGAATATGGCCAGACAGGGAAGAAACAGGAATTTGAAGAAGCATAAAAGGCAGTGGAAGTCAAATGACATTCTTTCTCCCTTTCCTCCTCCCTTCATGCACTCACACAGATTTTGCCTTCTTAAGCACTTTTCCACTGACCTTTTTTTTTTTCTTTCCCTTTTTTATTTCTCTCTGTGTATACTGAGAGGAGAAAAAAGGTACACAGCCATTTTTACGAGAATGTTGACTGAGGGTGGTCACCATCTGTGCAAACTGTCTGAAATTGTGACTTCCTCTTTGCCTTCTTTTCCGTCTGAGAGAAAACCTCACTTCTTAGCTAATCCAGGAATATTATTATCCATTACCCTCATCATCATCCTTCCCCACATTGCCCCCCTTCACATGATTGGCATTTTCCAGTCAAAACATGCTTGAAAGGGCTTCTTTAATAAAATAGACATCCTGTTTAACATTTGGGGAGATGACTGGTTAGCACCAGAAGCTCTGATGTGATTATTAGGGCATTGAAACAGAGAGGCCTAGCATGGCTGTTTAATTAGCATAGCAAATAATTAAGTTTACTACTTATTTACAGGATGGTGAATTTGCCCCTCCTCTTCCTTGCCCTTCTTTCTTCCACTGCTGCATGTTAGACCTGTAGAAACCTAAAGGATGACATCTAGGCCCAGAGATTTTTGTAGTTTGAGATATGTGGCAAACTTGCCTACAACTGGGCAAACCTTTAATGTTTGCCTCTTATACTAAGACTTTTCCATGTACAATCTTGTTTGGTTGAAGATAGCACGGCCCCAGGTGCTGTCATGCCTCACTAACTTCAGGTTACAGTGCATCCATATGGGTGCTTCCTAATGTACTTCAAAACAAGTTACTGGTTACTGGTAACTGAGCTGATCTTACCTGAAGAGTTTTTTGGAGCTCTGACAGCAAAATGAGCTGATGGTGGTCTAGGCCAGAGAGGTGCAATAAGGGTGCTGAACAGTGAGAAAGGACATAATAATTATCTGCCCAGCTGCTTGTGAAATGGACATCTGCCTATAGTCTTAACCTGTGGACAGATGTCTTTTAGATCTATCTGTGCCTACTGAAACAGTCACCACCCTCCCAGCATCTTGTTTCTGCCCTTATAGGATCTGGGAGCCCTTCAGACCAGCTCCCTAACCCCACCCTGGCCAAAGGAGACACAAAGTTCAGGGGAGTGCTCTGCCAGCTCTTCTGTCTGAAATAAGGAGAAGTCTGACAATCTTGAGCAATTTTCAATTTTTTTTTCAAGACAGCCTATTTATCTGGTATTCATTCCTGACAGAACTGAGACCATGGACAACTGGTTTAGCTGTGTTTAGATTAGGGGTCTGCAACAATTTACCTGCAGTATTTGCTGTTTTCTAATGCAGGTAAATCCGCACAAAGCATGCTGAGTTTGGAGATCTCTGTCATTTAAAATGACCCTGATCTTATACCTGTATGCTTAAAAATGGGATTTACATTTATTTTCAGCCTTCTCTAATTTATTATCACCATATTTCCACATGGTTTTGTCACACTGGTGCTAACAATGCCCTTCACATTTCTATGGTAACTTCCACACAAAATGCTATAAATTTTATAAATAATCCTGCGGAGCAATGTGAGTTAAGAGAATAGCCAAAGAAGCTGGAGTTGCAACGTCAGATCAAGGAAAAGTTCTCTGAAGGAGAAAGTTGCAGGAACAACAGGGAGGTTAGTGGAGTTCGTGAGCATTAGGATTGCTCTGTGATCCTCTTGCAGGGACTCTTTCCGAACCAGTCAGATGTGTACAAAGCTGCCACAGTACAGGGAGGAATTGTTTGCAAAATTGGAAATGAACGTTTGAGATGATATTTTTTGATCTTTCAATGGTATTTCAATTTTTTTTTGTCAAGTTTTCTTCTCAGTGGCTTTTCCTCAGAGAAAAGTTTTTTGCTTTTTGTCTGTTTTTTTTTCTTCAAGGTTCTTTATTTTATTGCTTCCTTTTTGCCTTCTTGGAAAGAGGTAATGCCTATTTTAGCAAAGCTGTTTGAGCTCTGTGGCTGAAAAGAACTAGCTGAAGACGATTTTCAGCGTAGCATTTTTTAAAAAGAGCTTATTATGAGCCTTGGTCCTCACAACATCCATCTGATCTATTGTAGGTGAGATTGCTGCGTTGTTGCAGGAGGGGGGACTACAGCTGAAGAATGTGACTCCTGGTAGATCTTTCTTAACAGCACCAGAACGTGGCAGGCTCTCCTCGATTACGTGGCCCCCTGTACCCGAGTCAGTCTGTCAGACAAACAACCGATCTCCCAAACTGAGGGATCTGATTTTACTACATGGTGCAGGAGAGAGACAGTAGAACTGGGTGGCAAATGCATGACGAAGGGAAACTGCATGACTGTCTCTTTTAAATACAATAAGCCTGACAAGTTTGAACCATGTAATTTAGCATCTGGAACAGGCGGGTGGTGTAGTATCTGTTGTCATTCTCCTTGCTCAACAGTTCTGTTTGAACCAACACTATGGTTTTTAGAACTAACATACTTTTATTCCCATCACTTGCTCAATTTTTCTCTAGGAAGACCCACTCCTGTGAATCCTCTCAGCTACCTGTGAAGCGCAGATGTGTTCTCATTAGACTAAGCCAGCGTCACTTAGGAGCATCAAGTGAAGCCTGTAGAAACAATGGCCATGTTTTGTTTACCCTGATGTAAATCAGGATCAAGCTGACTGACAGCAACACATTTATAGTGATGCAAAACTGAGGTAAGATCAGAATCAGGCCAATGGACTTAAAGTATACCCTCCTGCGTTGAGGGCTATCACTAATGAGTTTTACATTTCATCTGAATTAATATTTAACTTCTTGATTGCTAAACAAGCAGAGCAAATAGTCATTAGTCTTTTCATCTCAGCAAAATATGACACTGACTTGAACTCAAAAGGTGTGCTGTAGCATTTTATGTATGCAAAATCAAAGCATCCTATCCAGCACCAAAGCTGGTTAAACAATTACTCCACTGTGTTCCAAGAGGGACAAAGGTAGGGGAGCAAGGACTTGCTGAATGTTTGCACTGTTTGAAAGAGAGGGATCTGTTAAAATTGCAGCTGACACAGTGACATTTCTGAATCAGAAAAATATATTTTGAAAACTGGTAGAGTGTTTGTCACTTGGATCCTTTCCTGCTGCACTGCTTTTAGAATAGGTATGGTTGGTACCTCAGAGGTCTCAGTTACATCCCACCCTGAAACCACATTGTTATCTTCTACAGAAACAAACAAACAATTTAGCCTGACATATAGTTTAATGTTTACAAAAAAAAAAAAAAAAGGGAGAGATGGTCAATGGCAAGTGCCCCACTGTAGTAATAAAATGTCTAGACAGCAATTAACATCCATTTCCCTTAAGAATGCAACTGTGTCATCAGCAAATCTTTACTACTTTGCAAGGAACCAATCTAAATATGTTTAATCATTAATCAATTTCCAAAATCTGAACAGGATTTGCTTTTCAGGGGCTTTGTCTTCAAAACTGCAGTCACTTTATGAGGAAAAAAAACAAGCCGAAAAAAAAAAAAAATAAGGGGGGATTATTTTGGCTGCAGTCCAGTGGGTGAGCCTGCTTAGAAGATCACTGGTGCTGTGTCTTGTTTGGGAACATTGCACTCTTTCTGCATACGTTAGCACTTTCAGTTTCCTCGATTCTTTTCTATTTCCTCTTTGTCTGTGTGTATTCATAGCAAGCAGCAGTGGCTGAAAGCACCGAGTAGGATTCTGCGCACAGACTGGTCCTGTAATAGCTGGCAACTGTATCTGTCTTGTGAACTGGCTTTGAGAAATACCTCTCTTTCCTCCCTCTTTGAGTGGCACTTCTCTTCCCCCAGAATTATTCTCTCGGCCAATGGTGAAGTCTCTCACAGGTCACTGATTGCTGCGCTCGCATGGGATCACACTAAACTTCCTGTCAAGTACAGGGAGCAGGAAATTACTCTTTAGCTTCCTACAATTAAACAAAAAAATCACTGTGCTCCCACTACACACAACTACCAAAAGGGTTTTAAGCCCATCAGGAAAATAATACTATACGTAGCATAAATAAGGAGGGAACCTAATCGACAGACCCACGATCACTACAGTAAACACAAACTACTTTAAGTCCACCAATGCCAGGAGTGGATTTACCCTGATTTACAGTATCATAACCGAGCTCAGCCTCGGGCTCTGGCGTGTTCACTGAATACATCAAAGAACTTCCCGAAGAGGAAAATGGCACAAGCTGATATCTTTTGGAAACTCCTCTGTTTTTTTCACTTTGAGAACTGGAAACTTCTCCATTTAGCTTATACCCTACTTCAGAATTCATTGTTCTTGCCAAATGAGTAAGAAATGCGAGGATTATGGCACTGGAGAGATGGCATTTCTGGAACACAGTGTTGTTTGGCAAGGCAGAACGTTTTTTGCTGCACCCAGCGAATGACACAGTCATTCAACACTAAGCTTTGCTTACAGGTTTTATGAAGTTTGTTAATATAGAAAACAATTTTGACAGATCACTGGTTTCCCACACATAATACAAACTCCATATGAAGCAAGCATCACAACTATGCAGAAAAGGATACGCGGCCTTTATTTATCTACACTGTTTGGGTAACTGGATTGCACATGACGGTGCTAAAAAGAAGCTAGAAAGAGTGATGTCAGCCTCTGGGCTGAATGCTATGCACCACTACAGCTTCCAAGGTAAGTAAGGAGCTCTTCAAGCAGATAGTGTCAAAACCTTTGCATCTGCGAAAGGAAAGTAGCCCATGATCCTTCCCCTTCCAGCAACAATCATTCTGATGGAGATGTCACAGGACGCAAGTCCAAACTGGAGAAATAAAGCATTATAGCAGGTCATATTGCCTGGCACCCCACACAGGAGCAGAAGGGAGGGTGGAGGATGCAGAAAACAGACCCTTACCAAGGGCTCTGTAGCTACTACATCTATTTGGTGCCACAGCTGCATGCCAAAGATGCCACCTTCTCCACGCAGCTGGTTTTCTTTCTTGGAGCAACCAGGGCACTCAGGTGGACAAGGCTAGTTTTTGGGAGAGGACAGATGTGTGTGGAGTCTTCTGGAGCTTGCCTTGACTTGGGATTGAGATTTAATAAGGACATATACAGGGAGTTGAGAGTTTGGAAGTACTGTCAAAACTACAGACAGGAAAATGTAGTCCTCACAGTATGATTGAGGGATAAATGGCATTCCACCTTGAACTGATCTGCAATCTGCCTTCAGAAAACAGAGCGATGATATTGAAAACCTTGTTCTTCCTGGAGTATAATATTTTATATCCACATTTCCTAAAAAACAAACTAGTTCTAAAAAAATCTTTTCAGAAAATGCCTTTGGACAGAGGAAAAAAGTCCATCAGTTCTTCTGAATGTTTATCTCCCCTCTTTGGATCTTATGTTTAATTGTTAAACTTGATGGGGTTTTTTTGGCATGCAAAGGATGTCACCTCCTTAAAGATCTTTGAAAAATTAACATAATCGTCCATTATCTTAGTCCCTTATTCTTTGCCTTTCAATATCTGCTCCTCCTAACATTTCACAATATATCAATCTCTGATCCTTGGCACTAGCAGAATTCATTTTCCACAAGATGTTACTGAGATTGTAAATAATGCCACAGCATCAAGGGGCAGACAAGACGGAGCCTGTCAGATCTGGAAGTCGGCCCCAAAGTTATAATTACAGCAGAGTGGTGTTAGGTGAGTTCTTTGCATCCATAGATTTAATTGTCATCAGCTACTGGGGAAGTAAAGTACGGGGAAAAGAAGATGGAGAGTGATGAGGGTAAAGAGTGTTACCAAATACGTCCTAGGTTGTTTTTGCAGTTCCCATTACTTAACTCATAAGCCATCAGCAGACTAGCAAGAGGCCCTAGGCTTAAACAGCAGTGTTTCTGCAAAGATGACCTTTTGTACTGAAAGCATTTTAATTGCAAAAATTCTGAAAATTACACTCTTGTAAGCTGAGCTGGAGTAAAAGAAAAAAATTAATATTCAGATCTAATTTTCAGGGAGGTCAGGTTGCTCCCACAGTCAGCTTAGGTGCATGGCTCTTCAGCTGGTGTTAACAGAGAACAGCATTCTGAGGGCAGGAGTAAACTAACTCTGCTCAGGCTGAGAGCATAAAAACTGCTGTGTGAACATGGTAAAGATATCGCCGCTCCAAAACTAAGGTCCTCTGTAAACTACTGCACATTGATCTTTCCTCTCATCATTTCCAAAGCACTTTTTTTTTTTTCTGCAAATATTTTACCCCCTTAAGGGGTAAAATATAAATTAGGCAGAGTGGATTTTTATGTCACTGCTTCAGTGAGATTAATAAGGAAATATTACTTACTAAGACCCCCAGTATCAGAATCTGGTCTGATAGGATCTAAACATTAGTGTTGTAATATTATCTGCATGCAAGAAAATGCCAAAACAGCTCAGTCTGATTTGGTTATCTGATTATTTGCTGTGAGATCTCATTATCTCAGAGATGAAGATGGAAATGACTTGCAGAACTTTACTTCAATCGTATGGGTAAGTTAAAAGGCTAAGACTTTGAATGTAAAGACAGTCTAAACTTTCCTAAAATTCTGCTTACATTTGGATTCAGGCTTAGGGGCAAATATAGGCAGCTAAGATACACCATCAGTTGGGGCATAGATCCTTCCAGTGTTTGTTAAGTTTTATGTCAGTGCCTCAAAGAAGATTTCATTGCTAATGAATATATATGTCAGTAGACATAGAAGTGGGCAGAAAATATCTATCAAATGATGCCTGGAACTAAAGAAAAGATACAGGGAAATTTTGGTAATGTGTTTTGTGTTCATTTGTTGTTTTCCAAGCTGTTCTACCATTTTTCAGCTGAGTTCATCTTACTTGCCTGGAGGATTTCTTGCAGATTGATGAGTGCTTCTGTGGTCAAAGAAAGTAAGGAGTCAATGTGACCTCCCTCTCAGATGCCACTGCTCAGTAAGAAATTTACATACCTCAAATACTTCTCGGCAGTGAAAACCAGTACTCAGCATTGTTTGCAGTTTGTCAAAGGAACGGGAGGAACTGGAAATGGAAGAAACCCACTGGGTCATACCGTCCCTCGGTGAAGATGTAGAAGATTATTTCTTTTACAATAGCTGTGTATTTCTAGACAACATTTTAGAAATTAATGGTTTAGAGATCGCGAAGTGTAAGATTACAACTCAACTCCACAGCTTTTTCTGAAAGTTCAAAGTTTGTCTTATTTTGCATTAAATGAAAAGCTTTGTAAAGGTTCCTGGAAAGTGGAATATGTCAAAATACCTATTTTCAAATGGAAGCCTCCGCCTTTTCTTCAGATGAAGTAGAGAAGTCATCTTCAGATGAGACTGTTTTCAGGGATATGAAATGCAGTGGTCCAAAACCCTAACAAACTTGCAATATAAACATAATCTCATCCCAGATACCTCTGAATCAAGTTGACTGGGGATTTGATTGCAGATATTCAGGACAATGTCTTAATCTACTGGGCTGTTCAGAGTAAGAGTTGTACTCATTTTCTTCCAGATTAAAACTTCTCTAAAATGTATATTAGCATAATATTTACATTCCCATCACCATTAAAAACAAACTTCCTAATGAAGAAAAACCTTTTTTTTATTTATGAGGTATATTATAATGGATGGCATACCTAAGGAAAAAATCTTCAATGGAACCATCCCAGGAATTTACTTCTGGTTAGGTACCTGTTTGAAAAAGATAATAAAGATACATTATTTGGGAAATATTTGATATTTCTGAGGTCTTAGATCGAAGACATTCAGATTTCATTATGCAGTGTCAAAAGAAACCTTCAAGAAGGGGTATGGTACAGCTGTGGATATTACCATTGTGTGTTATGTGTATTTCAAATACATAAATGATTGACAATATAAAAGTGACATATGAAAAGTCTCACATTTGGGTAGCAAACCCCAGTTTTCTGGCATATCAAACACCAGAAAATTAATTTGTCATGTTGAGGAGACTACTACGTACTTGCGAACTCCATCATTTGTTCTTTTAATTGTATATATGGCAAATGGAAAAGGAAATGTGGTATTTTAATATTATCAACCTCACTGAAGAGCCTAAAGCAAGGTTCAGTGTCTCTGCAATAGATACATACAACCTTTCTACCCACCTGTCCTGGTTTGAGTTAGAACAGAATTAATTCTGGTCAGTGATTTTCCTTCTCAGCTCGGTCTCTGCTGACTCCCTGCCCTGCCTGAAGTTAAGGGGATATTTGCACAGGCAGTGGCTGC